>JAOUQT010132870.1:0-18943 GCA_025769995.1 Xyliphius kryptos | reverse complement strand
TGTGTGTGTGTGTGTGTGTGTGTGTGTGTGTGTGTGTGTGTGTGTGTGTGTGAGAGAGAGAGAGAGAAAGAGAGAGAGAGAGAGTGTGTGTGTGTAAATAAGTGTGGATAAGTGCAGGTGAGAGAGAGGTCAAACCAAACAAAGTCTATTGTGTGAGTGCTGAGAATGGACAGTTTAAAAATGGACCCTTCTGTTGTTTTTTGCTCTGATATTTCTTCTTCTTATAATTATTATTAATAGTCCTACAGACACCAAACTGATAACAAAATTCAAACCGACTGGCCTATAACTGGCTTTATATTGCAATAAAACGCGTTTTGGTTTTTAACTTCTACCCATTTCTTTTTTCACAGACTACATACAACTTGTCCAAACTTCAAACAAACAACTTCGCAATTTTGACCCATAAGCCACGTCGTTTTTTTTTTTTTTTTTTTTGCTAATTGGCAACAAAAACCTCATGTGCTTGGAAACAAAAAAAATCTGAAGGTCATGCTCTTCAATATTTCTCAAAATTCTCTTTTCCATTCCGTCAGAATGCTGCATTCAATTTATTTCATACCTAAAATTCTAATTAAAAATATATATTCTAATATAATATAAGTTCACTCAAAAATCTACATCTTCACACAAACATTCAGCATCAGTCCCTGGGGAGGCTCATCTAATTGGTTGCACTTATGTCTTTAGGTGGTTCTATGGCTATATGTCTAACTGGACTTTTTTATTTATTCAGGCTGCTATATTTATTATTATTATTATTATTATTATTATTATTATTATTATTATTATTATTATTATTATTATTATTATTATCAGTGTTGTTGTTTGGAGCACTTTTTTCAAAGAGGTTTTTCGTTCACTTGCAATAATAGTCATGCTGCTCTCTTATTTACTGTTTATTGCATTAACGGACTGAAAGCATCGTGTATTCTGATTCTTTGAACAGGATTCGACTTTTTCTTTAAACTCCAGTTTATTCATAGCAGACCTTTTTGCAAATTAACTTTGATTTGAAATAATTAGAAAAATCTGTGGATAGTTCAGTTGATCTGCATGCGAGGTTTTTCTTTGCTGTATATTTGGCTTCGTTTTTTACTTTATATATTCTCATGCAGCAGGCTGTGAATGAGACTTATAGGTTTGTTGTCTGGTAGTTCATTGTGATGAGCCTACTTTTGTTTCAGTGCGCAGAGGGCCATTTGTATATGTTGATGTGCTGAAAAAGCTTTATTAAAATATTTTGATTAAACTTACACCTTTCGCCTTGTTGTTTGTTGTGAAGAAATGCCTTGACTTGTTAACGATTTTATTAACAAAATATACATATTCCAATCGTTATTTTTAGTTAAGCTACTTGTTGGAAGTCAAACGGGGTGTTAGGCAGAACTTTTGATTTATAGCGCTTAAACATTTGTTTTACAAACTTTTTCAGATGACAAAAAAGGCCAAAACTGTAATGCTATTGACGCCATATGGGAAAAGTCCTAAAACCGATTATTTATACAAAATACATGAGGTTGGTCAATATGATAACTGGAAAGCAACGCAACACGAAACTGCCGAATAGAATATCTGCGTTCATTTAATGAAACAGCGGTAAGGTAATTAAATGCTGCATCGTCGATTAGTGAATGTACTTAATTGATGTAATTGGCTGTTTAATCACGGGATAAACAAAGCCGTTTTCTGTACTGGATCGAGAATTCTAAGAAATCTAAAAACAATTTAAGGTAATTCCTTTTTTTTGGGGCAACTGTGCTTAAAATAACACTGATGTTTATGATTCCGATTGTTGTCTACTACTACTATCGTTATTGTTATTGTTGTTACCATATAATAATGATAATTATTATTATTTTGAAAGTCTACATCTTGCAGAACACATTGATTTATTGCTGTTTTTTTTAATAATTACATTTTAGCTATAAGCTTAACATCCAGAAGCAACATGTATTAAGATTACTCTCCGTTCTTCAACAAAAAATGTAGTGTAAATGCGTTTTAAGGCGACTTAGAGTATTATTTACATATGGCCGTTCGTATTTAATCCTAAATATAGTTGCAAACATACGTATTCCATACAAATTAATTTGTTATAAAACACACATTTCGTCTCTTTTATTAGTGACCATTTCATTAATTTTGGTGATTAATATAGGTTCTTTATGTTTCTAAATTTAAGGCCTATCTGATGTTAAAGCACTTTCCTTTCAGCACCACGGACAGCTATCTTTTAGCACTTTGAAGTTACATTTTGTCGGCCATACATTATAAACATGTATATTATATTATTTTGTTTACTATGTCCACGAAATAGGAATTCAGTTAATGTATTGTGAAAACTAAAGTCACTATGTGGCAATAACTTGCCATGTGAATCAAGTTTATGCAGAATTGTATTCATTTTATGCAATTTTTACATAACAGTAGGCAATACAGTGAGCAGAATTTCACCTGTCTTAGGTACAATTTTCACTATAATTACACTTTCTCTTTCATTTATATACAAAATATTTCTAATAAAATATTTTGCTGCGGTTTTTTTAATAATTACCATGCAAGGTGCTCATTTTGGCATGCAACCATAATATTTTAGCTATAATTTAAATCGAATTTATTGTTTTATATTTGGTGAAGAAAAAGTAAATGACAAAAAAAAAGTTATAAAAGGTTTTTCTTGAAAATACACCATGAGTAATTATGTCATGAAGTAAACTACATTTTAAAATTCCCAATCCTTTCTTCCACAGTTGTTTTGTTTATCAGCATTTAACAGAGGGTATCTGTGGGGGATGAAAAAAATCATTAGGCTATTAATTATACCTGGTGAAAAATGCATTATTTGATGGCAAAGGGTTCAACTTACCTGGGAGGTTTGTATGCATTTGTAAATTGGCAGTCATTTTGTGTTTAATTTAGTCGGGTTGTGACTACTACTTCAACATCACAGTCTTCTAGACTGATAGAGATAACCAAAGCTCAAATAAATGCACAGCCTAAACTGGAGCAATTTGTTTTTATTATTCATGCCTTACCTGTTTTAAAGAGCCTCGTGTATTCTCAAATGTCAAGAATATAAGTGAAAGATTAAAAAGGTTGCTTACCCCAAACCATAAAATATTCAATTTACAGTATCAAAAGCCCCCAGGGTGCCTATTTATAATACAGATGTGCTTTAGTGTTACAATGACACAGAAGGATATTACACTCGTGACCTGAGATTTGGACTGTCCTACAATATATCAGTCCAAAGCAAATGCATGGAAAGTAAATAACCTCTCTTAGACAGCGAAGTATTATTCTATGCCTATTACTTTCAAATACCTTTGAAATAGTGAACAGATAACGACAGATACTTATCTAATAAAAACAAAACCAAATTACCTGTAGTAAAAAAATACACACTTATATTAACCAGCTTATCCACAAAAGCTTTCATAACCTGTTTGAATAATTTATTTATTCATGTATTAAAAAAAAAAAAAAACCTATTTAACCTAGTTAAAATTTTATTTCACAAGGAATTCCATGGCATGAAAATTTTTTTACAGGAATTATAGTGGGATTTATTTAAAAACAAAGTTATAGGGTTAAAGGATATAAGGTTTTAAATTTTAAATTGTAAATCTTTACAATCTAAAAGAAGTTAAGCAATGATATCACAGCTTTATACTTTTAATAATTGAAATATTTTTTTAGCACCGAAAAATAAATACCTTACAATACATTTTTACAGTTAATGCTGTTTTTTTAGTTTCATGCAGATGGAGAAGTGTTTAGGAAGAATGCTTATTACTAGCATGCCTGTACTTGGATTTAGTCGATGAATCAGAGGTGACCGGTAAAAAGACACCAGATTAACTGTGCCTACAATGTAGCAAATGACTATATTTTAAATTCATTAATAAACATTAGATTATGTTGAGACACCTTCATGCTACATCTCAAAGAGCTATTATGACATACCGTTAGATAACATTTCCTGTGTCAGCTTTCACTCACTTGAAAATAATTTCTTTAAAAGTTTGGAAAGGGTCTGTAGGGTTGTTAAGTTATCCAGAAAAGCATTTGGAAGGTTAGACTGATGTTGAATAAGAAGACTGTATTCTAGTTCATCACAAATGTGGTCAGAGCTTAGAGTGAGCCAATGTCTCTTAGCCATGCCTTTATGGAGCTTGTTTGGACACAGTCATGTTAAAAAAAATTAAATAAGGATCTTGCAAAATACATGCTGCTTAAGTTTATAAACCTGAGTGCAATAAGTAAGCATGTAGTATTTCTGATTAATAAAAATAAATAAAAGGATTGAATAAAATGCTTTGTTATTGTTTAAAATGTACAGATTGGGAACAGAAACATGCTCAGTGCCAGAGCTTTGAGACTTGTGTGCATTGTGGTGACTCCTAGAGGTTATGTAAT
This sequence comes from Xyliphius kryptos, assembly GCA_025769995.1. Lineage (NCBI taxonomy): Eukaryota > Metazoa > Chordata > Actinopteri > Siluriformes > Aspredinidae > Xyliphius > Xyliphius kryptos. Next base: position 14,521 of record JAOUQT010132870.1, on the reverse strand, counting down.
CATGTGGACCTCATTTTTAAATTAGGAAACAGTTGATTCCATTTATGGTTTCTCCCTTCTGGTTTTATTTAATGAGATTTGCATTGTGGAACCGATTTTATGAATACTATTGTTATAAATTTGTGTTTAGTCATGTCTTCCCAAAGTCATGACAAGAAGTAAGCTATAGGTTTAACACTAGATACTGCATATATTTAGTACATTCATGTTTGCTGTTTTGACATATTTTAAACAATAAATCAAACATCTTATTTATTAATTAGATATCATAAATCTGTTTAAAAAAATATATTTGAATAAAAATCCTTGAGGTGTCGGTCAGAATTTACTCATTTTTATCTAATCTGCAATTGTACTGTAATTTTAGACAATGCATAAAGCCACCCAACAGGCATTTATCAATTTTTCTGTTGTTGTTGGTTTTTTAGATTTTGCAATTAAATGTACTTGACCTGGAAAACTTCATATTAGAATATTTTTTTTCTGTTGAGTGGCAAATACAATCTCAGTTGATTTTTTTTTATATACTTTTTTTTGTTAATTCTCTCTGAATTAATTTTTGAGGATTTTCTGTGATCATGAGATTAAACAAAAGCTTTCTGTGTGATTATAAGCTGTTCTTGAACTCCACTGAGTTTTAAGATTTCCTCAAAGTGTACCTATTTATATTGGGACAAGATTACAACTGCTTAGTATAGGATGCTGAAAAGAAAAAGAGCAACTTTTGTTTAGATTTTTTCATTAAGAATTAAGTATTTAGTAGTCTTAACCACATAAACAATCTGTTTACAATACAGAGAACTACTTAGTTTTTGTCAATATTAATAAAGATTTACTGTTAAATAAAATAATGTCCTTGTGCTTGTACTAATAAAATATATAAAAATATATTTAAGACAATAAACTTAATAAATACTATAAAAAATATTTTCTACTATACTGAGCCTAGAGCAACACTTTGAAATATACTGTTAATTGCAACTTTCTGTGCATCTGTATTGAACTATTAAACTAACCTATTTTTAGTTTTCAAAACTAAATACATGTTACTACAAGATTCCTAGGTTCTCAAGCAAGTGTGGAAAGCCATAAGTTTGCCATTTGAGTTAAACAGCAGAAGTAATTGAGCCAAACACAGATCATGCTTTCAAATATTGATCATATTTAATAGTAACAGTTTGCAAATAAATCTTTACACACCATACATTCTGGATCTTTAGAAGAGAAGTTTTATGATAAAAAACACACACATGCAACTGACTACAACATTGGGAGGAGCTGCAAGGGCAGATGGCACTGCCTCATTGGCATGCAGGTGCTGACCCTAAGAGGATGCTTTACAGCACAGACACTATGCTCTTTGATACTCATTAAGTGTGGCTGTAAAGGGGGCTGGGAAATGCCACCAAGATGACACAGTTATAGCCAGAGTCTGTATGATCCCAGAGCACCAACAGCAGTGCCAAGTGTTACACTTAAGTCACAGACTACCTATGGGATAAGTGAGCAACAGGAGCAACAAAGACATTTATTATTGTTTTCTACATATGCCAGTTTTAATTTTAAAATTTAAATTTCTCATATGTTCTTGCAATTAATTCTTTACTAGAGACACAGAAGAGTCCCCATGCCCATCAAGGGGAGATATTTTGTGTGCTAAACAGATACAGTGCCTTTTGAAAGTATTCATGCCCCTTTGCATTTTTCACATTTTGTTACCTCACAACCTGGAATTCAAAGAGATTATTTGAGGGTCTGTAGCATTTAATTTACAGAACATGCCTACAACATTGAAAATTATTATTTTATTTTATTGTGAAGCAAACAAAAAATTGGACAAAATAACTGAAAACTTCAGTGTGTATAACTTCACTGGTTTCCACTGGTGAATCTTCAAGTCTGACCGCAGATTCTTTATTGGGTTAAGGTCTGGGCTTTGGCTAGGCCATTCCAATACCTTTTCTGCACTTCCATTTCACTCTAATGTTACTTTAGCAGTATGCATTGGGTCATTGTCCTGTTGAAAGGTAAATCTCTGTTTCAGTCTCAAATAACTGACAGACGCAACAGGTTTTGCTCAAGAATATCACTGTATTTAGCACATTCATCTTCCCCTTGACTCAGACCAGTTTTCCAGTCCCTGCAGCTGAAAAACATGGTGTTCAAGGGGTGTTGAGATGTGTTGTTTTTTTGCTAGACATTGCATTTTCCTTGGTGGCCAAAATGTTTATACATCCCTCTACATATTTGGGGAGTTTCCCACATGCCTTTTTGCAAACTCAAAATGAGCCTTCATATTTTTGTCCCTGAGCAAATTTTTTTATGGCCACTCTTCTATACAGCCCAGTTCTATGGAGTGTACTGCTTATTGTGGTCGTATGGACTGATAGCCCACTCCCTGCTTGGGAACTCTGCAGCTCCTTCAGGGTTAGCTTTGGTCTAATGCATTCCTTGACCGGCCTGAAAATTTGGGTGAGTGCCCTTGGCGGGTTTGTAGTGGTACCATGTTCTTTCCATTTGATGATGATGCATTTTGGGAATTATCAGATATATATATATTTTTTTGATAACCCAACCCTAACGTTGTCCTTGACTTGCTTGGAGATCTCCCTGGTCTTCATGGTGTTGTTTGGTTAGCTTAATGGTGTTTCAGCCTCTGGGGCCTTTCAGAAAAGGTGTGCATATACTGACAGATCATGTGACACTTAGATTGCACACAGGTGGCCTTCATTTCACTAAACATGTGACTTCTGAAGGTAGTTGGTGGCACCAGAAATTTTAAGGGGCTTCTTAACAAAGGGCGTAAATACATATGCACATGTCAATTTTCAGTTTTTTATTTCCCCAATTTTTTATGTATATAATTTTTCTCATTTCACTTCTAAACTTAAACTATTTTGTGCTGATGCATCACATACAATTCAGGTATAAAAAAATAAATACAGGTTGTAATGTAATCAAATGGGTAAAAATGAAAGGGGGGGGGGTGAATATTTTTGCAAGGCACTGTATATCAAAACAATGTTGACTGTGTCTGTGATGTTCAGTAGCCAAGTCAGAAAAGAAACAGGTGTACAGTTGCACACACAAACAGGCTTGGTGAGATGTTTTTAGTTGTTTTTTACAGGCTGACTGGAAGAAGGTGATAAGAAGCAGAATCCAGGTTTTCTCTCCATAAGGCAGAAGAGTCATGATAACTTCTCTGAGCATCCTGCTAGCACAGACCCATCCAGTTATTTATATGAATTATTTATATGTAAAGAAGATCATCTTCCGTTTGATCGGTTAAGACTTTTGTAGAATGTTTTTCTAGCTGAAAAATGCTGTTGAGCCCGTTTGTGTGAAGTTGTAACCTCTTTTTATTTGCAACCAAACACACCAACCTCCCTAAAGCATTTCTGGGCAAAAGACGTTGAGATCCTAAGTCAAAAATCTGAAGTAAAATATTCCTACTAACACATTTGAAAATGTACTAAAGTTTTGTTTACTGAATTTTTGAACTGTATCTTGAACAAATGACTTTCTTGTGTATAAAGAATTATGTATTACTAGACCCTTTTTGGTTTGTGATAACGTTTACTGTAAACAGTATAAACATTAGGTGTAATTGGTCACTTCTTGGTGGTTCTTTTTTTTTTTTGGAAAAAGAAACTTCATTTAAAACAATACAAACACCTCAGACAGGGTGTCACACACCGGAACCGTCCTTGTTGTGCAAAAACTAATGCAAAGTCCAAATGTGTAAGAATAATAGGGTTTTTAATGCAGAGACAACGTGGAACATGGCACACACAAAAACTGAGTAACTCATATGACACTGCGACAAACACGATCAGGGGAACGGTGTTTAAATAAAGGGCAGGTGAGAAGTGTCGGATAAAACACAGCTGAAGATAATGATAAGACATTAAACTTAAACAAGGACCAATTCGTGACAATCACAGACCGGACAAGACCGGGAATAAACAGAAAAATGAAACTAAGACCCATCGGTCCTTACACAGTGCACCAATCCATCAACGAGCACACAATCACTTACACACAATGTAGCAGGCAATTTAGTGAAAACAATTTACTTTAAATCCATGTTTTTGAATTGTGGGACCCATACAGACACAGAGAGAACATGGAAACTCCACCCAGAATGGGATTCAAACCTAAGAGGTAATCGTGTTAACCACTAAGTCACTGTGCTGTCCATGTTGATTTAATACATGTATCACAGAACCAATGGACTACTGTTTTATTGGAACTACATTTTACTACAGGACACATTTAGTGAGAAATGTGTAACTTGGTTCATGTAATATTTATGCATCATAAAGGCATTTTAATTAGCTGTGTTCATTTGGAGTATTAAATGAAAATAAATAAAATATGTTACTATTTTTACTATTTTTTTTACTATTAATATCATTGATATTATTATTATTGCACTGTGAATGCAAAAATGGAACACACACACACACACACACACACACACACACACACACACACACACACACACACACACGTATAAGAGGATCCATTATGTGTTCAAAGCTAAAGTTAGTGTTATTTCTTTTTTGGCGCGGATTTGACTTTAGAGAGACTTGTGTGACTCATAGTAATCTGGTCGCGTGTCCATATTGTGGTAAAGGTCTTTTTCTCCTAAATGGTGAGCTCATGCATCAAAACCAATGACAGATGGAGTTCATTCCCACTAGGACATTCTGGGTTTTTGGTCTTTAAAAAAAAGATGACTTCCCTTTTCGCATTTATATTCCCCAGTATTTTAGTCCCGTCACCTCTTAGTGGGTCACTTTTTCCTCAGAAAGAGACAGACCAAATTAAAAGAAGAAAGAAGGGAAAGAGGCGTAAAGCGAAAAGATCGAGATTGAGCACCGGACATGGCTCCTTGACCACGAAACCATAACATGGAAAGAGTGAGACTGACCCAGTTGACTCTGCCAAAGTCATTGATAGAGCCTCTGCACTTTCCATTGTTTTCATAGTTTTTTCTCTCTCCTTTTTGTCTGTTTTTACTTAATGAATTTTAACACTGCCTTTCTGATTTGGCTCCCACTTCATCGAACCGAGTCGCATTTCATAAGGGAAGCATTTGATGTAATCAGACTGAGAGGCTGAAAACATCCGCAATTGCATCATCTCTGCAAATAAACACCTCTACAACAACAGAACCTAGTGCTTTAGAGTGCAAGGCTTTATCTAGAAACACACATCATTTCATAGTTCCTCAATTTCCCTTTATTTCCCTTATAATACCCCTGATGCTAAATGGGACATGTAGTTTTCTTTGGTATTTAAATATAATGATTTCTGAAAATGTATTCTCCAAGGTAACTTACTTTTAAAAATGCGAAGTGTAGGTGGACAAACCAATTATTAAAAATGCTTTTGTCAATCGTCAGGTTTTAGATTCCTAATAATAACTACCTCCAGCTCCGACAGATTCAAAATGCCTAAATGCACTGCTTCAAAATTTTTGCAAAATTTTTTTGACAAGACTCCCTGTCTGTGTTTCCTGTGGCTTTGGCTACCTACATTTTTTTTTTACTTTAAAAGCAGTTCTAGCTCAACGCTCTTCCAAAGAAAGCTGTCTGGCTGCTAAACAGTTTGTCAAGCCAGCACACCCCCAGTGGCATCATTAGCATTTTGAAGTACTATTTAGTATGTAAGTAGCATGCTGTTTGAGATACAGACTCTAAAATGTACTTTTACTTTTTTCATCCTAAAGGTAAACCGAGAGTGAGTTCAGCGCACCTCAAACATCAACTAAAAAGCAAGCCAACCATCACTTACCATACATTGAAAACATGTTGCTAGAGAAGGGAAAACATTTTGCTGTAAAACGTAAAAAAAAATGTAAGGTAAAAACTCGAACCATTGTTTTATAGGCAGTTTAACAAGAGGTGTTGATATATCAGACCTATAAAGCGTTTAACGTCACCAGTTTTTCTCAAGTATGCCGTGTGATGATCACAATTTCCATTCTTTGATTTTTTTTTCCTATATGCTGAACACACAGAGATAAAAAGTACAGAGTGGAACACAGAGCAAAGAATAGAAAGACAGATAAGAAACCTGCAGATAAGCAGGTAATCTATCTAAAGTGGTTCTGTGTTGATACTTAGAATGCATATAGTATGGACTTAGTATGAACAACATCCAACTCAACTTTAACAGTAACATTCATATCTTCAATTCAACTTTGGGTTGTTCATTTTCTCACTGTAACTACGTATCGCTGCCCTCTGTCACCTCTGTGCATTACAGCTGATGATGAGATTGGGAAAAGGGGTTGTAATCACTCCCCCTTGTTATTCCCTAACCGCAGGTCACGTTACAATCCTTAGCCTTTTGGCCAACTGTTCCCCCTCACCCTGATCTATAAGTTTACATGGGCAGAGTGTTCCTCCCCCTCCCACCCCCCTCAAGGGTTGAAGAGATTACCCAAGTGCACTTAATCTCTATTGTTTTAACAGTGCTTCAAATTGGAGTTGTTTCATCCAAATATTTCTGAAAGAAAGGATAACAAATAAAGTGGGGCTGCTATATAAATTCTTTCTGTGCCCACATTTTTTAACAATGTCTCATAAAAAGCTGACAGCAACAGGCTGTAAAAAAAAGTTGCCTTTTTCTGGAGTTTTAATTTACATCAACATTAAATGGGGCGGTTATGGAATTTTCAGTTAACTGTCCATGAGACAATGCAATTAAAAATGCTGTTTATTTTTTTGGGGATTTATTAAACAATAGTGGATTTAATAGTCCATTTTGTTGTTTTTAAGAAGTTTACTTGTTTCTTTTTTTAATTAAATGATTTTTTTTCCGGGCGGCACGGTGGTATCATTTTTAGCACGTTTACCTCTCAGTATTGGGGATCCAGAGGTCTCTAGAGCTCATAGAAAACTCTGAAATTTAAGATTAAATTCAAGTAATTTATTCATATAGCACTTTATTTTACAACAGTACATTGTCACAAAGCAGTTTTAAAGTGAGTGTTATGAGCCTGAACCCCCAAAGAACCAACAGTGGCAAGAAAAAACTCCCTGTAATTAGGTTTCATTAAACAAATAAATGTGTTTTAAGTCTACTTTTAGACTAATGGTGATTCAGAATCCCAAACAGTAACAGGCAGGCTATTCCAAAGTTGAGGAGTCTAGAACGCTGAAGCTTGTGTTGTGTTAAACCAACCCAAGCAAGCCCACGTCATCACACTGATATCTCAATATTGGCTTCCGGTTCAATACAAGGCAATGACTCTCACCTCTATGACAAAATGTCTGGACCAACTCTGTTTTTAGTGACAACTGTTTAGAGGATGGAACTTTGGGAGGAGCAGGGCTCAGCAGCACTTTGGCAGAGCCGGGGGAAAAGAGCTGACGACACCACAAGGAAATTGACAACATAATAAAAAAAAAACAGACAAGAAATGCAGTTAGAGTTAATAAAGCACATTATTTATGTAGTAGACAGAGTTTGTAACTCCAGCATAACTGACTTGAGCAGCAGAACAAAAAGGGGCAGATACTGCAGACTTTACTTAATCAAGAGGGCTCCCTGGAATAGCATTGTTTCTCCGCAATACTCTCCACTGATGATGAGCTGGGTGAAGATGTGAATTGAAGAGGTGAAACCTTTATCTACAACCAATTAATTAAACTGATTATCACAAACAGTAACAGGCAGGCTATTCCAAATTTGAGGAGCCTTGTGGGAGAACGCTGCAGATTGTGTTGTGTTTAACCAGCCCAAGCAGGCCCATGTCACTATTCTGATATCTCAATATTGGCTTCCAGTCACATTTAGTCATTATTCAGTTCAATACAAGGCAACAACTCTGACCTACAGCACAAATGTCTGGATCTACTCTGTTTTTCAGAGATACACTCTGGCTCGTTCACTGTGCTTTAGTGACGACTGTCACCTGGTCCTTCACCCCACTGTGGTGCCAATGCTCACTGCATATCTATTATCTCAGCTAAATAGTGAAATGATTTTCTTAACTCTGACCATGATGCTAAGACAATAAGCTTTTAAAAAGCTTTTTATGTGATCTCTTCTGGAAGTACTTGGTTTAAAAAAATGGTGGGGAAAATCCAGGCACTGAAACTAAACTGGCAAATGTTCATGATTGATAATACTGGTTCCTCCTTCACTTACTGACCTGTATGTTCTTTTAAAGGTAAGTCATTTGGAATAAAAGCCTCTGCTAAATGACTTAATGAGAATGCATGGAATTAGTTATTCCTCACAAGAAATATATTAAGTCATGTATTACTTTCTATGAATTTGGTATTCACAATGCATTATAAGGACATTTATAAAGTTTTATGAATTATTAATAACGTTTTGTAACCCTTTGCATAAGCCTTTGATAGTGTACATAGATGTTGATAATCATAGTCATATTGTTATGACAATTTGACATAAGGCTTTATAACAATGCATCATAAGTTTCAATGTACTGCTATGTATGCAGTTTTAGAGTGACAACTCTTTATGCTTGTTAAGAGAGCTTAAAAAACTTTTATAGAAAGTTATGAGCACTTATAAAGTTATTTTCAGGAAAAGCACTCATTATTTACAAATCATATAAACAGTTTAAATATATAATTTACAGGTGGAATACCCGTGCTGCGCTACGACAGGGAACTTGATAACAATGTTAAAGTTAAAATGCAATTGTTTTTAGTGATTCAGTGAGTGATGGCTTTGGAATTTATATATTTTAAATGAAATTATTATTAGAGAGTGAGGTTTGTGGCAATTCCAAATCTAAATAAATATGTGGAATGAATATAGTATGAGTTGTGACTATTGTGTGTACACAGTTGCTTTCTTATGTGAATTCATCAGTAGGTCTTCAATAAGGAATACACAATAAGGAATGATGGAGCCAAGTTATCAGCTTTGTAGGTATGTGCAAAACCCCCAGTCCATACAAGGACATACAACGGACAATCGACACACAAACCCATTCATTTGTCCAAGGACTTGGTAGTTAATGACAATGCCAAATTTCAGCCTTGTCAGTACTCAGGAAGACCCCGATGTGACACTGGCGGGGTCTTGCATTCGATGGTGATATTGAAAAAAAATATTTGAGGAAAGTGATAAGCAGTTAATTTGATCAAGGACATGCTAGCAAATGAAGGAGTCAAGTTTCAGATCTGTAGGTACTCAAAAAAACCCCGATGTGACACTGGCGGGGTCTTCCCGAGTACCTACAGATCTGAAACTTGACTGCCAAATTTCAGACTTGTAGGTACTAAGGAAGTGGAAGAATTAGTAATGAGTAAGTGAGTCAGTGAGGGCTTTCGCATTTATAGGTAAACATTAAGAATCCTTTATAAAGCTTTTTAAATGTGTTAAAAATGCATTAAGAATGTTACCAAACTCTTCAATCTGAAGTGCATTTAACGGAGGTTTTCAAATCTGTAATTTAGACAAATGTCTTGAGAGCTACCTTTTACAAATAACCAAAAAGAAGAAAACTGTAAAATGCAACGGCCAATGTCTGTAGAATCCCAAACCTAACAATTGTATTATTCTTTATTAAAATACAGTTGTGGTGGATTTAGTGCTGATCAACACCTGTCCCTCCACAATAATTTAGAACATCATTAATAATTACTGTACTGCTTCTTGCTACACTAAGCACAGTAAACCAACACCATTGCTAAGATCATAAGCTGTGCTGTTGCAAACCAGAGATGACATCACTCCCCCACCACCACCTCTCTCCATTTTCTCAAACAAAGCTCGGTCCAAACCCAGGCCTGTAATTACAGGCCTAATCTGTATGCTGCCAGGGGCAGAATAGAGTTCTGGTCTGGGGCTACGCCAGTCTTTCTGAGCATATGCTCTGAGTTTAGACCACAGACATGGAGCTCACTAAGGAATGGTCAGCCTTCATGAAGAAATATTGGCGCTTTTTTGTTCATAGGGGACAGCTCTCTCTTGACTTGCAATCTCCGCTTCTAAGGTAAATGGTCATATTGAGCAAGCTGCCTGCTTTTCTTCAACATCAGGTACTCAGACACAGGTTTGCACATGAAAACATTTTTGTCTGTAATTGAGTCATACAACCATGTGATGTTTGTTGCAGATCGGTGATGGGGTTTTGTCTTCTTGGTCACTCCTCGAAACTTCCAAAAGAAACACTTAATTAATCAAACCAGTAAGCGACATGGCTGATGTATGCATTTATAATTCCCGCAGTCTGACATCACAAAAAGGGTTATGCTTTTGTAAGAATGCTTTAGGTTTTCCCATGTCAAGGGTGGGACTAAACTGCTGCTGATTGTGTAGTTTTTAGGCTTTATGGGATTAAAATAGATTGCAGACAGAATGAGGTACTAACCACATTAGCATGGCTGGCTTTTGTGTATCCCACTGCCAATCCTATACATTTTTACTTAATAAAACTATAAATTAGCCCTCTCTATTACAGGAAAAGTAATTAATATGTCAACTATATATGTATACCAGTCAAAAGTTTGGAAACTTTGGCTTCACTTATTGTCCATTGGATCAGTTATCATTAATTATATGCTTTAGAATGAAAACTTACACAATGTACACAATGCCAAGGAAGAAAGATATTAACAATTGTCTTGAAGAAGCAATTGTTGATGTTGCTGATCTATGTGGAAAGTGCTCCAAGGCCATTTCCTATCAAGTCTATCTGTAACACAAATAACCAAAAACTGAGGACAGATGGGATTTGAGCTGCACGTCTTAATATCTTTGTAGTTCAAATGTAAATGGCTGAAACAGTAACATGCAAAACCGAAAAGTCCAACCAAGAAGTCTTCACCATAAAAAAATCTGCTTGATCTGTTCATCTGTGTGTGCTCATGAAAGTATTAACTGGCTTGGCTGAGTCATATTGTAGGACAGACTCTGCCATGCCATTGGTGGACAGCTCTGTGTTCCATCAAAAGATCCAAAATTCCACTTCTTTTCCCAAACGCTCCTCTTCTGCCAGATCATAGTGTTGTTCTTAGCTACGTCTAATAAGAAACTATAGGGTCTGGTATTATTAACTATTCAGAGCCCAGACAATGCAGTTTTGAATGAGGCCACTCAAAATAATTGACAGAAAATGATGTGACAACATGTAATTTGGGATATAAATTCTTTAAACTTGGGTGGCATGGTGGTTAGCATTTCTACCTCTCCGCTATACCGCTAGGGATTTAGGTTCAAATCCCAATCTGGGTTGATTTTCCATGTTCTCTTCATGTTTGCGTAGGTTTCATCCCATAGTCCAAAAATATGAATTCAAGGTAAATTGGAAGCTCTAAATTGCTCCAAGTATTGTGTGTGTGTGTGTGGGTGTGTGTCAAGCGATGGATTAGCCCCCTGTCCTGGGTGTATCAATCCAGCGCCCAAAACATTCTCCCCTGAATGAGCATCCTAGAAGAGAATTAAGCAGTAGACAAAAAGATGAGATGCTTCCAACTTGAGTTGAAAAACAATTTCAGAAAATTTCATCATTTCTGTTTGAACTTGACAGTGCACAAGTTTTGCCTTCATTCTCACACGATTAAATAAAGGATAAAGCATTGAGCATAAAGGATGAGAATTTTTCGAAAACTCCTGATTTAAAATAACAAACCTTAATGGAGTTCCCACTGCAGAGAGCTACGTCTCTGTCAACCAGACAGGAAAAATATTTTGGATATTGCATTCCCAAAAACTGGACCAAAATGAGATCACAATACAGTTTAACTTTTAACTTCGAAGTAGTTCATTCTTAGGGCAGTATGGTGGCTTAGTGGTTAGCATGTTCTCCTCTCAGCACTGGGGATCCAAGTTCGAATCACAATCTGGGTGGAGTTTCCATGTTCTCCCAATGTCCACGTGGGTTTCCTCTTCCAGTCCATAAACATGGATTCCAGGTAAATTGGGCTGCTCTAAATTGCCCTTATATAGTGAGTGTATGAGTATGTGCCCAGCAATTGATTGGCTACCTGTGTTGGGTTCTCAGCACCCGAAACGTTCTCCCCTGGATGGGCATGGGGAACCACCCCGCAAACCCTAGTAAAGGATTAAGTGTTAGATAATGGATGGATGGATGGAAAATTAACCATTGAGTTTAAGTAAACACTGATGACAAATTCAAAGCAATTTCCACATGACACTTCACGTTCACAAGGACAGACATTAGGTCAAAGTGAGCTTTGAATAGCAGTTTTAATCTGTTCATCTTCAAATACAAGTAGAAGTTTGTTTAAAAAAAATCCACGGATTTTTTTTTTTTAAATTGATTTTTAATAACCTGCGACTATGTAATAAGCTGTTCCTTGAGTACAGATTTTGTGCCAAAAATCTGTTAAAGAAATTCCAGACACATCACATTCCCAATACAGGGACGTAGGAATGTATAGATGGCTGGACAATTCATAAACACATTGCCTCTGACTCTGGCTATTGCCAACAAAGCATCTTGTAAAAAGACTATCCTGAAGACTCAAGGCTCATATTACAGCCAAGGGGTTATTGTGTTTCATTGGTCTTGGAGTGGGATGTCCAGAATGCACCCATAATAGTGATATGTGTCATATGTGGAGATTTTTAGTCAGTCTATGTGCATGCAAAAACAGAGAAGAGCACAAATCAGCTAAAATGTATGACTCTTTTCATTGGACCCTGTATTACAAAGTATGTGGACTAAGCTGGTAAACAAATCTCAAGGGTCTGGGTTGTTTACTTTTGACTTTTATTATGATAGATCATTTGTTTAATGAAAGATGACATTTTACTTAATGCCTCAAAAATGACCAGCGAAAAAACACTGTCAAAAGCAAACCACATCCATCAGATAAGATCCATGGAGCCCACCAAAGAGTTCTGCATGAGCCAAAAACTGTGCCGTTCACCATTTCCCGTTTTGTTTATAAATCCATGATGAGATTTAAAAGTATCTGCCATCTCACTTTCTCATCTATACATTTCCCACAGTCACCTAGAAGATTTCATGTTTATTGTTACTTTCTCCTCGAGGTCAAAGTTACAGCTTAGCCAGGAAACTCCAGAAAATTCAAAGGAACTCATAAAATAACAAGGTTAAGGAGTTTTCCATAGAACACAATGTGCATGATGGAAAGGCTGTGAAGTGAAACTGTTTCCCTAGATGAATTGTCAGCTTTTAAAAAGAGATGTCTTCTTCACACTTCTTTGAATGACCATGATCTAGTCAACTTCATCTGACTGGAAAAATAATGGATGATCAGTAATTTGATGAACAGGCAAACAATATTTTTTTATAATAAGCATTTTTGAAGCAACAGGAAACAAAACCCAAAAGAATGTCAGCTGACTAACTTATCATTGTTTTATCAAGTCTTATTGTCTACTTCTCGAGATGTCGGTCACATCTTAAAATTCATTTAATCCTCTGTTTAGGTCGGGTGGGGTTCCACGTGCCCATCCAGGGAAGAATGTTTTGGTGCTGGGCAGATACACCAAGAACAAAGGCACCAATCTAATCGCTGGGCACAATCACTCACACACACTCACTGACACACACACAAACTATATAGGGGCAATTTGGAGCAGCCACTTGCCTTAAATCCCTGTTTTTGGACTGTGAGAGGAAACCGGAGAACCTGCAAGTAAAACCACGCAGACATGGGGAGAACACGGAAACTCCACCCAAATTGGGATTTAAACCTGGATCCCCAGCACTGAAAGGTGATTAAGACACGTTTCCATATTCCTCCCAATTTAGTCTCGGTTCATGGTTACTGTAATTTCCCTATAAATGATGGGTAATGCATTTTTAACCCATTTTGTAATCCATAATTCAAATTTATTACCCATTAGAAATGACTCCTATGTCACATGACCTTAGCAACCAGGAAGAAAGAGGCTAACAATTGCTTTCTCCATGACACTTGATGCACTCAAACTTGCACACCTCTCAAAAGTGTAGGAGGACATTGGAAATGGTTTAAAACATTGTGTAGGTGGGGGTTTGTTTTTTTTATGAAAGTACATTGTGCACAGTGGTTAGTGCATCTGCATCACAGCAAAACTCCCAGGTTTGATTTCCTGTTGGGGTGAGCAAAGGTCCTTTCAGTGTGGAGTTTGCATGTCACTCCTATGTCTAAGATTTTCTTCATATTCCAAAAACATGATTATAGCTGTACTGTTCCTAATCTGTACTTAAAAAAATAGCATGTAATACTCATTTCATGCCATCTCATTATCCTCCGCTTAGTACTACTAGGAACTACGGTTGCAAGGGTGGGGGGTTCCCCATGCCCATCCAGTAGAGAATGTTAATCAAAACATTATACCAACAGTAAAATATGGTGGTGGTAGTGTGATGGTCTGGGGCTGTTTTGCTGTGTCAGGACGTGTAATAAATAGAAATAGAAATTCTGCTGTCTACAAAAAGATCCTGAAGGAGATCTTCATTAAAACCCTCTAATGTAACTGAATTAGAACAATTCTGCAAAGATGAGTTGGCCAAAATTTCTTCAGACACTAAAAGATAACGTGC
>JAOUQT010132869.1:0-30810 GCA_025769995.1 Xyliphius kryptos | reverse complement strand
TATATATAACAATTAACTACTTAGTTGTTCAAGATCTTTGACACGAAAAGCACATAGTCTTTAAAAAAAAAATTTATCCAATTCACTAAATCAGTAAATCAAAAAAACAGCTATCAAAATAATTGTCATTTATTACTCATCATTCTCTAAAAAAAGGGTTTCATACATGATTCAAACGCAATTTTAAACTGGAAATGTATGCAAAAGCCAACCTTCCATCAAAAAGAATCAGAATCCTGTATTTAAATTCAGCACTAAAAACTTCCACAACTGTGATCAGGACTTCCATCATGGCTGACTGACCTATTTCTGTCCCTTGTGCTCTGTAACACTCAGACATTCCCAAAACATTATTGCATCTCGTAATGCATCTTTCCAGATAATGAAACCCTTCATTAAACAAGTCAAGTTCAAAGCGGAACCGCACACAGACTGGCCAGCGGCTTTGCTAGACTTTATTTTCAGCTGCAATAATGTTTAAGTGAACAGAGGTTGGTCAGGGTATGGTAAAGTACAAGACTCTGTGGAAAAACTTTTGGAAACCCAACAGTTACAGGCTTTAGGAGAATGCTAATTAATTTCTGAATGGAAGATGCACTGCTTTGGCATAAATAAAAGAAAAGTAACAATTTTTCAAACAACTGTTAAGAATAATTTTTTGGCTGGGTAAATACATTGTGGTCACATGATATGTTTTTGAAATTTAAATATACAACACTGCAGAGTAGATACGAAGAAATTATAATGAATGACAAATTAAGCATTAGTTAGTTAGTAGTCATGACTGTGCTCCAGAGCACAAAGTAAGTTCCATAAAGACATGACTGAGTAAATTAAGTGTGAAAGACCTGGAGTGGTCAGCACACAGCCCTACCCTCAACCCCACTGAACAGCTTAAAAAAAGACCTAAATTGGACCACACAGGTGCTTTTCTGGTTAAATGGGCAGAAGCTCCACTTTTGCCCCATGAAATATTGTAAAAAACCTTTCCAAAATAGTATCAATGTCAGTACTTGACAATGATACATCATAGATATGCTGAGAATAAAATCAAAACATGCTGTATATCCCTGTAAAAACAGAATTCTTATAAAGTTAAAAAAAATAAATTTCTCCATCCACACAAGCACAGTTTTATCAGGATAAAAATACACCACTCAAAAAAATAAAGGCTTTAAAGACATGTTATTTAAATCTGTTCCCTCCTTTGTAGCTACAGAGATCAACAAACCATTCTTCTGAGAAGGTGTTCTACAAGATTTTGGAGCGGATCTGTGGAAATTTCAGCCCATTTCTTCAGAACAGCATTTGTGTGGACTCATACTGTTGTTGGATGAGCGGGACTGAGAGTCTCCATTCTAGTTCATCTCAAAGGTGTTTAATGTATTTGGATTCAGAAATCTGTGCGTTCTAACTAAGTTCTTCTCCAAACTTACCCAACTACAACTTTATGATTTAGTTAATAAAAAAACATTTATGACCTTATCATAAGTAGGTCATCTTTGTGTGGCTACAATAGCTTCTACTTTTTACAACAAAAAAATAAGTTAAAAAAAAAGCCTTTTCAAATTTTAGCCCATTTATCTTAAAGTATTTGTGAGGTCAGACACTGATATTGGTTGAAACAGTCTCACTACAATCACCATTCTTATTCATCCCAAATGTTTTGATGATGTTATGGTCAAAGCTCTGTAAGGGTCAGCAAGCCCACCCAGTAATGTCTTTATAGACCCTGCTTTGCACAACAAGGTAGTCATGTGGTAACAAATAAGTCTTCCATAAACAGTTCACATAACACTCATTGACTAAACGTTGACTACATGCTTGATTTCTATACCTGTGGCAATGGAACTGCATGCAATTGCTTAACTCGGTACTTCAGCAAAATACTTTTCATAGTGTTTAATTAAACAATAGTACTAAAAAGTACTAATAAAAATAAAAGCCCCAAATCATCAAACGGAATACCACGCCTAAAAAAAAAACTACCAAACAAAATATAATAATAATCCTTATAACTAATGTGATCACAAAAAATGCGCCCATAAACACACAGCCAGACTTATGGCACCAATGAATCTCAGAACTGGCCTTCTTCAGGAGTCACTGTGATGCTCACACAAGTTATACAAATACACGAAGCATTCCAAAGAAGAGGACTGGATACATATGCTACTCTAAGAACAGGTGACATTCTTCAAATCAATAAGTGTGTACTTCTGGTGAGCCAATGGGTCTCTGATGAATGAGATTCTTATTTTTGGAAAATTCCATTTGCAAACAGTGTGGTCCACCCCTCAGTATACAAAGACATTACAGCCAACCAGAAGACATCATTCAGATTTGGTGCAATCATATTCTAAACCTGATGTAATAGCAAACAAACGCATGGAAATGAAGAATATGCATAATCTGAAGGTATGCATGTTCGGAAGTCAAAACCTACAAGAAACTCTCTAAAGAACCTGTGTAAAAAAACAAGCTCACACAGACAGTATACATAACATAACTTCTTAATAGTTTTTTTTACCCGATTGGAATTTGGCAGTTACTGATTAAAATAATGCTTTTAAAATAGACCAGCTTTGTATTGTTAGGTTTGCCAAATACAATAAAGGGTTGATGGGCGAAAACGGAGAGCTGTAGTTACCATAAGAAGGCAAAAAGTGGCAAATCCAGCATGCAATTAGATACAGACACACTAATCTAATGAAGAATACTCTGACAGTCTCTCAGAAAACACTAAAGTATTTAGGCAATTATGCAAGACTTTAGTTAAGCTTTGAACATCCACATAAACTGAGCTGTACGAATCAGGATTTCAGTAGCAGTTATTATAAATTAGGTTATAGGTTCACGTGTTCTTGTTTTTTTTTTTATCCTGAACTGTCCCTAACAAAATGGAATAATGAGAATATCTTGCTGTGTTCCAGAGAAAAGTGCAAGGGCACTGAGTACGCCATCACAGACCCAGCAAATCTAGGTCAGCATGACCTTTCCCCACGACACAGAGACTCAAAGTGTCTGAAAGAATGAGAGGGACAGACGAGGAAGGCGGTTGAAGTGAGTGAGGAGAAGTCTACGACAGTTAAAAAAAAGCAGACATGAAAGAGAAAAAAAGGCAAAGCAAAAAGACCTTAGCTTTTTATGTAGCGGTCACACAAAGATACAGCCCCTTATAATAGCTTTGTTCAGATGATCTCTTTGTGATGGCTTGTACTTGGCAATGATTTTAAAAATAACGGTGCACACATGATGAATCAACACAGAATCCCGAGTCGTGCTATGAGGGTAGTAATTAAAAGACGTCAATTTCTGATTTCAAACAATCCCTTATTTTGATATTACAAATGTCTTAATTAGCCAAGATGAAAATGATTAGTGTTTAAAAGGAACAAGCTTAATCATAACAATGACTTTTGTGGTTTACAAAGTTAACAATTAATTGTGCAGCAGTTCTTTCTAATGTGTGTGATAAACACTTTTCTTTTTTTATTTTGCATCGTGGGGACTTTATGTAACCTATTTATTTTGTAGATAAACAAACTACTGTAGAACCGATTAATCCTATACTAGGGACAAGGCGCCAATCCATTGCTGGGCACACAGTTATTTACACATACACACTATATTGGGGCAACTTAGAGCAGCCAGGTTACCTAGAACCCATGTTTTTGGATTGTGGAAGGAAACTCGAAAACCTGGAGAAAGCCCACGCTGACACAAGAAGAACATATAAAAACCTAACCCACACCCTCATTTGAACCTGGATCCCCAGCGCTGAGAGGTAAACGTGCTAGTTACTTAGCTAATGTAGCACCCTCATAACAAGAACCATACGACATGACTTTGAAACTGAAAGATTAACATTGTTGGGCCAAGTTTGTGGTCCCCACATGTGTAAACAGATCACCACAATGTTACATATACCTGTACACACAAACACACATGGCTTACCATCAAACAAGGAGCAAATTAAACTTTGCCAGGTATTTAAGAAGCTCAAACAACTGTAGCAGAGTTAAAAGCAGTTATCAGCTGTAAGTCTGGGTTGTATTGTCATCTAAAGTCAAAGCTAAAAGGTGGCTGATTCATAATCCATGTAAAATGCTGCAGGATAAAAACATTTTGTTACAATGCTGACAACATAAACCAGGTGTCACAACTCAAATGTAAATATAACTTATATATATATATATATATATATATATATATATATATATATACACACACAAATTATCTGCATCCTCTTTTATTATACTGACAGCAGAAAAAAGAGCAATTAGAATCCATGTATGTCCCATGAAGTACAAACCACACTAATGCCTGAGAGTTAATGACAACTTTGTATAATATTTTAGGCGATATGATGCCAAACAGTAATAAAATGCATATTATTTGAACAAAGGTTTGGAGATACTGTCACGCCGCACCTACAGGAGCCACAGGACAAACCATTTAAAATTAACATCCTCCCCCACCAAGCAGCAACAATAGCTTTCACTGTTCTATGACAATTTTTTTTGGAAAATTCATCCAGAAAAGCATTTGTGAGGTCAGACACTCATGTTGGCTCATCATCTCCAATGTAGTTCATCCTAAATGTGTTTGTTGATGTTTACGGTCAGGGCTCTGTATAGAGCCATAAAGTTCATCAGCACTAAACTGATTAAACGGTTGAACTAGAACCTAAAAAGGACAGTTTAAAGGACATAATTGTATAAAATGCATGACTATGCTGGGAGATATACCGAAAATTTACGACGATAACCGACGTCATTTTGCTCATTTGCGTATTTCCAAAATCTTAAAAAAATTAAAAGTTGTTTTGTCTTTTTGTTCCTTTTAAGAACCTGCACTTCATGCTCTCTGTAGGTACTGGGTAAAGAGCCAATAAAAAGGTAATTGTATCATCAATATGGGTGTGAAGTATTTATGCTGGCCTTATACATTCCTTATTTTTGGGGTATGTATGTATTAAAATCATCCATTTATCAAGATCGAGGTGAACTGCTCAATATATCGCAATATATCGCAATTTTGGGCCATATCGTCCCAGCCCTACTATGTATCTAAACGTAAAGACTTGTGGCAGGGGGAGTGAACATTAAAAAAAAAAGATAAATTACAGATAGATCATACATTTATTCATTCAGCAAATTATTTTATCCAAAGCGACATGAGTGAGAGACCACAAGACAGTTAGAAAACAGCAAAAAGGAAGCATTTTAAATCCTGACCATTTACCATCCTGATTTAATACCTCAACCAAAGCTAAATTCCAGGTACAAGATTTGAATCTTTCTAAATGAAGTCTTTCACACAGTCCAAAAACATGGATTTAAGGTAAATCGCCTGCTCTAAATTGTCCCCCTTAGTCTTTGTGTCCCAAGCCTCTAACGGGTGAAGGTTGTGTCTGAAAGGGCATCCAACGTAAAACACTTGACCAAGTCTGATATGCGAGTTCATTGCTGTGGAGACACCTGAATAACAAAGGGTAAAACACCGAAAGAAGCAGCACAACCGTTCTTAACACCACTGATTAGGTTTATTTCTTAAAAAAGTAAACTGCTACTTAAATAACAATAGTGTTATTTTATATAAGTGATGGTGACCTTTGCCTCATTTAGCCACATGACTAACTCTTCACTTTAGACATATCACGAAATTGCATAAGAATTCACAAACAATACTAGAAAAAAATGAAACAAACCTCATTGACTACGTTAAATAACGGACAGAGTATAGGCTTTATGCTCCAGATGTCTTGGCACACCGAAAAGAACACTTTTAACACTTAATTCTAACCTTGGAATTTTGGAAACTGAACATTCTTAATGTCCTTAAAGGGACAGGCACCCTAAAATAAATTTAATATGGACAGCTTAAGTAGGCAGTTACACTCCGACCAAAATCTATTATTTTACAGTCATGAATTTAAATGTCCCAACACAAAATCTAAACAATTGCTAACTTGGTCTTGAGCTAGAAGACCTCTAGTAGAAGAGGATGTGACTAGAGTCTTTAATCAGCTTCCTGTAGTGTCACAGTTTTATGGATGTGCTATTTAAGATCGACAGGTTTGCAGACACCATTTCCCTTCTTATTAAGGTTGGAATCACTGATATGCCACTTCAGTCTTTTCATTCTTCCATCCCTTCCTGGATGACTCTTGTCAACTTCCCTGGCTAAAATGAGACTATCCAAGAGTTCTTGGAGTCAATGCTCCCGCTGAGGTCGCAGATCATTAGGTAAAATGATATCCCAACTGAGCTTGCTCCAACAAATTTGCTGCAGAATCTGCTTTCCAATTAAAATACAAGGTTCTGTGAATCCCAGAGCATAGATTGGCATCTCTAGCCAACACTACTCTATGGGTGAGTGGTTTCTCCTTTATTGCCACTATAAACTGGAACTTATCCGAAGCCACTGACCACTACACCCACTGGCCACTGCCATGACTTAGTAGCAGCCTTAGTACATTAATTTTCAGGAATGGTGGCAAGGACGTCCATGCTATAAGACAAAAACTTGTGAACTTGCAAAGCTCTCTGGCCTCTTCTACCAGCTGTATTGCTTGACTTGTAGATGCAACATTTGACAGTTCGTCGTGGAAGTTCCACAGTATGAACTTGGTGTCGTTACTAAATCTTTCCTGTCCTTTAACTGCAACATGCTTGAATCCATAGTTGGCACATGCAGGCAGTGAAGCTGCACCGAACAAATGGACTTTCATTTGATAGATGGAAGGTTTCAAGATTGCCATTATCCCACCAAAGGAATCAAAGGTAATATTGGTCTTTAAATGGAAATGGTAAAACATGCGCTCTATGTCACCCATAAATGCAATCCGACCTTTACGGAAACAAAACAGTACTAACATCGAAGCATTTGTCAACTCTGGACCGGTCAGGAGATGGTCATTTAGTGACGTTCCTTGCTAAAAGTCTTCAGGAAACAGCACCTATGGTAAATGCCAGAATATAAACAGTTCCCTAGCTATGTGAACTTGATGCATAAAAACTACTGGCTGCAGCAACAATTATTACTACATGGTTTTATAAATCTACAAACCCCATCTTGGCCTGGGTTCGTATTAAGGTTTCCTGCAAATGGTATAAACAATTAATGTAGAATTGATCACTTCATAGTGGGTTTATTTAAGAAACTTTATAAAACTAACTGAAAAAAACTAATTTTTCACATCACTTTCCTCTGCGCACAATAGCATTAACTACTTTTGGCCACAAATTGCTGCTTGAACCCCATAGAGGTGGTGAGACATCTTGAGTTGCTTCTTGGTGGTTGTACAGCGTATATAAATCTCTGCAGGGTCCCAAAGAGTAAGTATGTCAATTGAAGTACTGTTTGTAATAATCAAAGTAACTATATGGTTTCAGAAACGCATTTACAAAAAGAAGTATGCATGGACCAAACAGTCTTTAAAACTGAGAAGAACTGCTAACTGGGGTTTTTATGTTCTGCCGGAAGGATCACTGAAGTGACAGAAGCCAGCTGACGAATAATTTATGCCAATTATTTTCCTTTAATCCTGTTTCAGCTTGATCTTATTGTTTTGCAGTGTTGTGAAAGCTTAAAGCTACAAACACATTCCATCTATATTTTTTTTACATTTTATTTGGAATATTGTTACTTAAATTTCTAAAACTTGAATTTTTTGGAAAATAAAACCTGTTAGTGCTGTACTCTTGAGTTTGCAGTCATTGCACACCTTCGTTATTCATGCTTCCTATATGTTACTCATCTTAAGGAGCTAGTAAAAAAAAAATTCTCATAACTAGAACAGTCCTCAAATCCTTAAGGTGACTATACATACATATGAACAGGAAAGTTCTAAAAATTATAAAACTTTCATCCTAAGGGATTAGTTAAGGTCAGCTAATGTATACTCTCTATGCTTATAATAACACTATTACAAAGTCTATAGTAGCTCAGTGGTCAGGGAGTTGGGCTATGAATGACTGGTAGTTTAAAACCCTAAGGGCAAGGCCATTAACCCGTATTGTACGATGGGATGCTAAATCATGACTGACTGAGCTCTACCCCTAATTTCAGTTGAGAAACGTGTTTTACTTTGGATAAAAGTGTCCAAAAACTTACCAAATGTAAACTGTACTGCAGGGTAGTAACAATTGAGGGATGTGTGATTTTAGGCCAGGATGTTTAGCTTGTGAGAATTATTTATATTATGGGCACCATGGTGGAGCAGTGGGCCTCGTCACCTCACAAAGTCAGTCATCGCCTCACAGTGATAAATCCGGAGTACAATTCCCAGAGAGTGACACTACTGCATGAAGAGGCCAAGTATCTAGCCACCAAAGTGGTTCACTGCTTTTAGTCCAATAAATACTGGGGTATGGTTCCAGTAGCCTTCACAACTATAATTATACTAAGCAGCAAGGAATATGATTAAGACACTACATTTGTGCAACGTTTACCAGTAAGTTGTAAACAGACTGAATAAGTGACATGCACGAGTATTAAACTGTAACAATGAAATTCACATAACATCTTAGATTTTGGCCTGGAATAAAAACCGATGCAGACATCATAACCCAGTTTTAACATGTCGCCGTTTTATAGTTAAACTACAAAACCATTTAATTTCGGCCCCAATACTTTGAAAGGGTGAAACATGACAAGTCTCTATGTGGAAACAATTAATGTGCAACATGTTTTAATGCAGTCACACTCACCACCATAGCAAAAACAATGTGCATTTGTGATTTTGTGAGTTTCTTGCACATGTTGCTAAACAACTAGTTTCTATAAAACAATTTGCCACATTTTTAAAACTATCTGGGAAATGCACTAAAACTAATACATGTATTGGCCATTGATTTTATGCTCATATACTTGTACTTTACCAACATAAAACCATAGTTTCTAAATCACAGCTGAACAGTGCATGCAACTGAGATTTACTGAACAAACAGATTACAGTTTGCTGACGGAAAAAAAAAAAAAAAAAAAGTACCCCAATGGCAATACAAGGTGCCACTGGTGCCATGGCAGATAAAACTCCACAGTGGTTTAGCAGCTCTACTGAGAGAAGAAAAAAAAGTATGGATACAGCATTTTTTTACGAGTACGAGCATGAAACGGGTAAAACTCCTCAATATCCGTGCTCGTGCTGAAGGAACATCCTCATTGGGTAAATGACTGTTTTCCCTCCGCTGTGCCTGCCTAACTCTCGACTTGCACACACACACACACTGACTGATCTCATGTTGCTCTCTATAATCAGTACTCCTTATGTTTTCTCAGCTCGCCTCTGTTTTGGTTCGTATGAAAGTTACTTGGTGAACCTTTTGCGTAACATATGTGGTGCATTTGACAAGACAGAGCTGAAATTGGCTCGAGCCACCACTTCAACTCCGGTCATGCTTTTTTCTCCTTTTTCTGCTTTCTCCAAGTTTGGCTTGGTGGCGAAACTTAGTTGGAACATGATGCTTACATTTGTGATCAAAGACATGGAATTGAATCTCAAATTTGAGGCTGTTCTCTAAATAGTTTTCAAATAAACAATACATACAGCAACTTCTGATCTGATAAATCCATATCAATTTCAGAATTAAGATAAATACAGCTTTAAGCACCGCCCACTTCATGTTGAACAACAATTACTTTCGGGTTATACCACGCCCACTTTAGGATTAGGCCCTGCTCATTCCGAGTACAGATACAGATCATTTAGATGGTTGAACAGACACAGATAGCGCTGTACTCGATCATCCCTAATAAGATTTTAGCTGCAAATAATTAAGTAATACAAGTTTTTGGCACAAACACAGAGTACCTGCAGAGAACTAGTACCAGTATGCACTCATTTTAACATTACAGTTACAATAATGACAGACTTTTTGTCAAATGATCCCCACAATCAGTTTTGTACATCCAACCATGCCACTATCGATCAATAAACTGTAACCTGTTACAACTGAAAATACAGCATTTTGCTATTGTACTGAAGTGTTACTGGTACAAGCATATGGGCGATAATCACCACAGACACAGTCCAAAATATTGAGGAATGGCTTGCCGGTAATGTTAGGGCTGTTAGAGAAGTGTGGTGGGATAAGATGTTATAAAACCTGAATCAACCAAAACTTTTTGTTCATATAAACAGACCTAAACATTGCAACTTTTTTGTAGATCATACAGCACCAGAAGTAAAAAGACAGGCATTTTAAATAATCACCAGTTGACCTGAATTTGCACAACACTTTCACCATTTATTGGTGCACTGGAAATTTTTAGAGCTCATGACCTCTCCACATACCATTACACAGACTCACTAACAAACAAGGATCATCTTCACCGCAAACAAAATCTGGGTTGAAAGAACCTCCTGCTTACCTAATTATAGGCAGAGATTTTTTTTCAAATGCATAGCACCATATGTACATCAAACAGCCTGTATATTTTATGATTTTCCTAACAGGACCAGGAACAGTATGGAGAAACAGCAAGCTTAGCAAAAGGAAGAATTGTCTTATACTTGGGGAAGACACATTAGTTGACCAAAGCTGTGTCTACTGTAAGTCATGGGAAAGAGATAATAGAATGACTATATAGCCAAGTTGAATTTCAGTATCCAACTAAAACCTGGATCAAATCTGTAGATGTCAACCACTTAAAAAAAGAAGAAAAACCACAAGGAGGGCGGGAGGTGGCCAAATCGAGGCCATGCTTGTGTTTCAGTATAAAAATGGAGCTGTTAGGCAGCAGTAAGGTTCACAGCCACACCAGGTCATTGTTTACATTACTAACTATCAGCCATTACTGCTTTATCTCTCTGTGCGTCTTCATTATTCAATAACCTGGAGGTTATAATTAGCAATATGAGTAAAAGAAAGACTACAGTCCACAGACTGTTTTGATTGAAAATAGTAATCTTGTGTTTAAACTGTTCTTTTAAAATTAAACGCTTTGTGTACGCTTTGTTTAAATGGGTTGGGTTACATTACATACAACACAGCAGCACCGCTCACAATCTTCTTATTAAGGCTTCGCAGTGTAAAAGATTCCCAAAAAGGTGGCCGACACACACCCATAGTGGGCTGCAGGCTAATAAAAGTGCTAGTTAGGGTAATATCATGGTCTCAATGTAGCGTGTCGGAGATTTGAGACTACAAAACGCGTTTTTACTCAAAATAACTCTTCGTTAATAGAAGTTTAAAATACTAAAGTGTCTTCCACGCACGCTAGTTAGCCCGGTTATCAGATATTGACCCATAAACCATCTCCATTAGCCCCCAAATTTACCCTGCCTAGGATTTAAAGTGGCTCAAATCTGACCGGAAGTCTTTTTTCCCAGTTATTCCAACATTTAATCCGGTTTTATCGGTGCGGGATGAGAAATGGCGCTCAGTTGTGGTGCAGAGAGCAGACGAGCTCAGTTCAATCTCAGTCTGCTCTCTCTGGACTTTCTGCTCACCGGATTTGAAGAAGGCAGCGATGTCGGCCGCGTCCTTCGCCGCCTCCTCGGCTCCGTCCCCCGAGCTCATGGCTGCGGAAAAACACCAATATCCACCTGGAAAAGTTCCCTCACACGGGGGTGCGTGTGATGTCCGGTCGAGCGCTTCGACAGGGCTGTGACACGGGCGGGATAGGAAGCGCTTCGGCTAGGCTAGGCACCATAAGCAGTCCTCCATCTTGGATAACACAGTTCAGCAGCACCGGTGTGCCGGCTGTTCCTCCGACTGCAGGCCGCTCCGCTCTCCCACCGAGACACGGGGGCGGGGCCACGCTGCTCCTGTTCACGTTAATTCAGCAACAGACTGCTCGTTGCGCACAGTGCCGCCTGCTGGATACATCTTGTCTTGCCGCAAATGTTCCTTAACTTCAGCACCGACTGCTACAGGGGTTCTCAACTGGTCTCACCCCGTGACCTATATGTTCTCATGGTCATTAAGTCGCTTTTATGCAATACAAACTATTCATTCATTGTCTTAATCCTCTACGCAGTGGGGTTCCCCACACCCATCAATCCCAGTTGCCGGGCAGATACACCCAGGACAGGGGGCCAACCCATCGCTGGGCACACATTTACTAACAGCTCACTCACACAGCCCCACACACACAAACACACTATACAGGGCAATTTAGAGCATTTCGTTTACCTTAAATCCTTGTTTTTGGACTGTGGGAGGAAACCGGAGAAACCCACTCAGACACGGGGTGAACATGAAGACTCCACAGATTGGAATTTCGCACTAGGAATCCTTAGTGCTGAGAGGCAAACTAGCTAACCACTAAGCCACCATGGTGCCCTTAATACAAACCAGTCCAATAAAATATACAAGTGCATGTAAATTGAATTTAAGAGCAATTCATTTAAGAAACTCAGACATTTGCCTACAATGAACGGAAATCCACATTTCGAATACAAACCATCTTAGATTTTGGCTTGGAAAAAAAAAAGAATGCAAAAACATCTAAATATACTTCCTATTCAAGAGCATGTTGCCTTTTCATTGGTAAACTACAGTGTTAATACATTTCAAATCTTCAAAAAGGTGTTTACTCTTCATGAAAATTTTTAGTGGTCCAGTAACACTGAATTCTCCAAACCACTTAATTTCAGTCCCAATACTTACAAAGGCTGAAACAGGACAAGTCTGTCTGTGTGGAAACAATTAATGTGCAGCATGTTTTAATGCGGTCACACTCACCACCACAGGGAAAAAACAATGTACATTTGTGATCTTGAGATCTTGCGCATTCTGCTAATCAACTAGTTTCTACTAAACAATTGAAGCATTTTTAAAACTATCTGGGGGATGCACTAAAACTGATACATGCACTGGCCATCAATTTGATGCTCATATAATGGTGCTGTAATATTACTTTACCAATACAAAATCAAAATAACTACCACTTAACACCAATTTCCATTTAAATCAATGTATTTCACATACATATCTGAAATATTGATGTTTTGACTTTTAGTAAATATTCTTCTGTATTCTTTAGCCAACAAGCAAGCTGCGTCTCTGATGACTCACTGATACGATCTGGTCATGTCACTTTAAAAACAACACAGTAATATTTTAAGCCACTTGAAATAACTTTGTTAATGTTTATTATTATTATTATTGTTAAATATAATATATGCATAAGTTATTTAAATTCTAAACAAGCTGAATTTTTTATACTATAACATTCCAGGGAAAAAGGCCTAAAGTAAAGCTTTGGGCATGACTCATAGTGAGTTTGAAGTTTATAGTAATACCCCATTGACAAGTGTTGCACAGTGTTAACACTTTCTATAAGAGGCTTACTCGGGTCTTGTTTTGTAGAATTTTCACAATTCATTCTTGCAAAACGCTGTCCTGTGGGATTCTTGGACTATTTTGGGTTGCTTCTATGAGATATATCCACAAAATTTTAATGATGTTTAGGATGATACGTGTTATTTCAAAAAACTGCACTTTTTCTCTCTTGAAAGAGGTTTGTTGAATAGGACTTCGTGTTTAATTGATCATTGTATTGTTATTTAAGCTTTCCTTTATTTATCTTCTGTGTTTGTCTTAAAAGGTCATCTCTTTACCAATAATCTGTACCAGCTTTTTTTTTTTTTTTAATAAATCAATTCTTTCTATCTATGTATCTATGGGTGAAGTTGTCATGTTCTCCCAGTGTGAGAGATTAGATAAATTTTGTGCATAAACAGGATCTTTTAAATTTAAATACATACAAAAATTATACGTGAATGACATAAATAATGTCATGCAAGCCAATTTGAGATTTCAAATTGTGTACGTTTAAATATATGAAAAAACGTATTAAAAAATCAAAACTATATTTAAGAGATGTGGATGTGTATACTACATCGTCCCCTAGTGGTTAATTGGTTTAAACACGTGTCGAATAAAGAAAATTTAGCGCAGGTTACATTATGTAGTCTCTGGTACACTGTGACCCTAGTAAATGATTAAAAGAAAGATAATTAAATAAGATGAAAAAAGAAAATTAATTTAAACGAGACTAATGATTACGGTTTATAGACTGTGCTGCGACGTGAACGGTGGTCTTTGGGAGTAATCAATAGGGGGCGCTATGCGGCACTGAATCCTTTCTGAAAAATAAAACAGAAGAAATACCATCGGTTTCAACCGTCGTCGAGGTTTTGTTTGCTTAATAAATATCGAGCAATTTCGAATATTTTAAAAGCTTTAGGTTGCATTTAACCTTATTTACAAAATCTGGTTTGTTAATAACTCCAAAGTTGAGCTGTCGTAGGTTTGGATAAGCTTTTTTTTCATAATCGTTATCTTAAAAACGAAACAGAGGCCTGCAAAGCTGTACTCAGAGGAGTGCAGAGTCTCTGCTACTGCACGTTTTACATCTTTGGGTTTATCCTAACGACCTCGAATCCTTCAGTATTAAACTGAGATACTATCTCAACTTTACCCAAATTCAGCCTCATTATTTAAGCTGATTACACGGCGGACTTACGATGGCGGACCTGCTGACGGTTTATGACGACGAGCAGTTTTTCGTTGACTGTCCGGTAAATTTATTTAAATTTTCTTTTTTACTTAGTTTTTTAGTCATTTATCTCATTTACCTTCATTGTCATTTGCACAACAACATCTAAAATTACTTTAAAACCGTTTGTTTTTGTTTTTTTATGTTTGTTTTCTCTTATGTTCATTGTGAATCCTTGCTAACAGTACTGTACTGGGTCCTTGAGCAAGACCCTTACATTTGGTCACTTAGCATTTTTATCCAAAGCGACTTACAACTATCCCAACTAAATGGTTTTGGGTTGCATAGAGAATCCCTATGGAGCAATTAAGGTTAAGGGTCTTGCTCAAGGACCAACAATGGTAACTTTATTGGACCTGGGATTTGAACTTACAACCCTCAGATTGCTAGACCAACACACTAACCACTGAGTTACCAGACCCTTAACCCCAATTGCTCGAGAGATTCTGTACCAACCCTGTGTTTAAACCCCAGCCATCTAGCTGGGATAGCTGTAAGTCGCTTTGGATAAAAGCGTCTGTGAAATGACCAAATGTAAATGTAGTACCGACAAAATTACAATACAGTCCAATCCAATCCAATCCAAATTTGGGGTTTTGTGTTGTGCTTCTTATCAGGAATGACTTCCCACTGACTAGGTCTGCCACTAACAACAAATTTTCTATAGATTTCGACTTAAAGTCTTAAAGACTAATTTTCTTCCAAAAAAAAAGAGCTAATAATCTCATGTAAGTTAATTTGATTTTGACAGCAAATTTGTACTTTTCAGCATAGTACTCAAACTAAAAAAGATGGCTTATATAAACACTCATGTAACTAACATAGAAATCCACATTTCTAAAAAAAACATTTCAGTTCCCTATTTTAAACTTTGTAAGCCTCTGTGGAAATACTAATCTAATTTATAAAAAATAATTTATGATTGACATTCCATAAACAATGAATTGTGCTTAAAATAAAATGGGGATATGACCCATGTCCAACATGCACCAAGGACATGGAATAAGCTCAGGATCTAATTTGAACATTTACTCAAATAGTCATTGATTTAATGAAAGTGTTGAGGTAGTGTAAAGTGTCTTTAAAACCAGAAAAAAACCACAAATAAAAACACGGTGGCTTTAAATAGCGCCTGTGTTTCAGGTGGTCATGCATCGTGACTGTGCTGCCATGATATGCCATTAAATTTGCAGAGTGTGCAAATAACCTTCTAGTCTTCAGCCAATTGAAAGTAACTCCATACTTCGGCTAGTTTTGGTCTTTGAAAACTTATTGAAGCTCCTTACAACTTTTTTTTTTTTTTTGCTTTTCTTTAGCTGCCATTTTTTAAATTGTGCTGACCTGTGACTAGAGAATCATGTTGAGGAAAAGCATTTCTTTAAACAAGCACATTTTAGGAATCATAATGAAACATCAATAAATAAATAAAAAAAAAATGCGGTAGCCCAACCACTGACATCCAATCCAACTTTATTTATAAAGTACTTTTACACTTCACAAAAGCCCAAAAAGTACAAAAATGGAATCTAAAGCAATGTACAGCGCGTTACAATGTACATAAACACACACAGGAAAAAACAATAAAAACAAATGTACTAGACTAAGAGTCAAAGGCTAAAGAGAGAAGATTTTTAAAAAGAGATTTAAAAATGGGCAGTGTAGATTCCCATTTTAAAATCATATACAGGGGCAAACTATTACACAGTTTAGGAGCTGCTACAGCAAAAGCACGGTCCCCTTTGATCTTATACTTTGTTTTTGGAACACTCAGGAGGAGCTGATCTGCTGACCTGAGAGTGGGTTGGCTTGTAGGGCTGTAATAGCTCAGACAGATACGATAAGGCAAGACCATTTAAGGATTTACAAGTGAATAATAAAATTTTAAAATAAATCCTAAAATATGGGCAGCCACTGTAATAAAGCTAAAATAGGGGATCTATGCTCATGCCTGCGTGTGCCAGTCAAGAGCCATGCTGCTGCAATTTTTACAGACTGTAACTGGACAAGAGAGGACCCATTGACCCCTGTATATAATGAGTTACAGTAGTCCAGCAGAGTGGTGACAAAGGTGTGGATTATGATTTTAAACAATAATGATGATGATCTTTGTTACATTCTTGACAGTTTGTGAGGTCACTCACTGATTAGGTTGTGAAGGCTAGTAATCCCAAGATTGTTGGTTCAAATCCCAGGTCCTCTGAAATTACCATGTGAGTCCTTGATCAAGGCCCCTTAACGCTTACCTGCTCCAGAGATGCTGTGGGGCTGACTTTTAAGACGTCATTGACTTATATTGCCTCTAACCCCTGATGTAATTTCAGACAATTAGGCAGAGTGCACTTTTTGATGGTTAATCTATTATTAGTTATTTTTGTAATTCTTTTACAGATATGTGATAAGAAAGTTATCGGAGAAACGAATTTAAGGATCCATCAGACTACTGTACCCCATCTGAAGGTAAGTGCATGTTTGTATTCTTATTTTTACGTATTACTTCTAAACTACCAAATACTATTATATTATAGTCTTAAAAGCCAGTAAATTTGTGGTGACCACATATTAGACTAATTTTGAGGAGCAGTGATGGGCAGTCATGTTGTGTTTGTTGGATCTTTATGAGGATGATGGTGCTGATGATATCATTCTGTAACGGGAGGTGAGAATGTGTTTTTCTTCTAATCGAATGATTTGATTATTTTACAGGGCTTTTATTTTAATGGTAAGTTTGAAGTTATTGTTATTGTAATATGCTTGACATGTTACAGTTCTTGTACCTGCCAAACATCTGGAGTCTTTACTTTCTATTCAAAACTGATTTCATTTCTGATGGATCTGTGTTTTTCTGGAAGCATGACTGCTTCCAGTAAAACTTAGTAATCGTTTATGGATTGGAAACAAAATTTCCAGTTCTTCAAGAAATGCTTTGTACTGCCTGATTGCTCCATAGGTAGAAGTCAGTCAGTCTTTCCATTCATCATTCAAGTTTTCCCTTTTTTATCCTCTGGATCAAGAAGACCATTAATGCTGTTTTTGCTTCATTATTATATCAATTTCTTTTATTTAATTCACCACCGACACCGCCTTCTGATGATGCTTATCCTTTAGATGGGCTTGGACTTACATGGACTTCGGATTGACTGTAGTTGTCTGCAGGCAATACATATCGGCACACATTCACTGTATCAGGAAATCTGGATTAAACCCTTGCAGACGTGTAGAATGTTCATACAGTCAGTGGCAGGAACTGGGAATCAAATGAGTAACCTTGGAGTTGAGCAGAATTGTTCTGCTTGAAGCCATCCTTCTTATTCTGTCCTCATGTTTTCATAGCCTGCTGGAATTCATACATGATATAGTTACAGCACTTAACAGCCACTTCTATTTAAAACAGCTGCAGTGGATACCTAATACAATAGAAGATTAAAGTGTCTTTATGGGCTCACTTGGCAGTTCTGGAACTTTTGGGCAGTTGTCCAAAAGCTTAACCACTCATCTTTGGCTAAAACTGCCAAGTGAAATTTCTTCAAAACTCGACAGTGAAATTCTCATTTGTATTAAACAAATGACTTTCTTTGCCTTTGTTTGCCAGCATCTTGCAAAATTTACCACAAAAATGTTGACTGTTTAAGCTGGAATGATGTTAAACCCAGTTTAAATCAGTGTCAAGGGTTTGGGGCCCAAAAAAGGCTCTAATAAGGCATGTAATTTCAGATGAGACTGGCGTTCACACCTTTTAACAATGGCTTCCAGAATTTATTCCATAGCTTTATTTGCATCAGTTAGAAAAGCAGTGTCTTGCCCATGTCTATGACTTCAGACAGGTGGAATAAAATAAACGGTATTTTTATGCTGACTGATGGCAGAAAACTTTTTAATCCTCTCATCAAGGTTGTAGTGTGTTTTTTAAAAAATAAAATGCCCTAATTACATCCATTTTTTATGCATTTTTATTTCCACACTTGTACTTGACTTTCACCGGGCTTTGTGACTGAAATAAGGATGGAGTTGTGTTGTGGATTTCTTTTTAGTTCTCTCATTGTTTTGTTCTTGTCATGTCCACTTCACACCAGAAGGTGTGTTATACTCTTCTGTTGATCAACCTGAGTGGGAATAAATACAGTTTCAGGAATAGGTTGTTTCATGGTAAGTAATGGTTTCTGGTGGAAACTGGTTTGTCCTGAATCACATCAATTAAAAAAAAAGACAATATAACCTAATAACATGTTTCTTTTTTATTTAAAACAAAAAGCAAAGGATAATAAGCTGTCATGAAGTTTTACTCACCTGTATCTGTTTTTCTTGCACTTTATGGTGTTACTCTACTATAACACTGCTAAGAGGGAGGAAGCCCTTGCTGCTGAGGGTAAGTAATTATGAGTATCTGTTATATAAGGCTGTGTTTGGTTATTCACACCAAAAGTTCAACATAACCTGCTGTTTTTCTGTTCATAGATAGACAGATTTGTTGGGCTCAACTTAATGCACTTGGAGGCAATTAATTAGCTGGGATTTATGTCAGACCATCACTTAATTAGTTGATTTTTGTAAACACTTTAATAGAAAGCTTTTTACAGATATTCCAACTTGTGTCAAAGGGTTGGGTGTAGTACACCTGGAGCAATAAGTGCAGTGGGCCAAATATGTACCCATGTTTTAAACTGTGTTCAAATAATCATTTAAATGTAATACAATTTTAATTTATTTTAAATAAAAAAATATATTTACATTGTTTAATATTGATGTTCTAGACCGAAGGTTTAGGGCTTATTTCCATTTGTGTATGGCAACACTGTGGTGCTGCGGTTCTTCTGTGTCCTTTATTAATCAAAGGTGATAAAGGGATCTATTTGCCATCTGTGCTTACACACTGAGGAATTTGTCCCCCACACTTAACCCATCCCTGCAGTGACACACACGCACTGGAAAAGTAGCACACTTGCCCAGAGTGGTGGGCAGCCTTGTGTATGGCACTGCAATTGGTGTTAATTGCCTTGCTGGAGGGCACTCCGGCCATAGTACTCGGGACAGGGAGTCGAACCGGGGACCTTCCGGTCGCAAGGCTGGTTCCTTAACCACAAGCCTACGTCTGCCCTTAAAAGGTCTTTTCTGTGTGGTGTCTGCATGTTCTCCCTGTGCAAAAAAAAAAGTGTTTTTTTTGGTACCTTGGTTGCTTCCCATCTTCCAAAGACATGCTGATGGTTAATTGGAGATACTTAATTCCCCCATGACTGTTTAATTTTTTACTGTTCCTGTCGGAAGATAAGAAAGGATGCTGCTAAACTATTTGCTGGTCATCCTATAAATATTTCCATTTATAAACATGGACAGCCCTTCATGTTTAAACTGTTCTCATAACTCAGTACCGGATCTGGATGGTTCTACTTTCTTCATGTAGGTGGACAGCATATGAAGAGAGTTTAATCAACATTTTGAGGTGTTCCATCAAGAAGTTGACCTGTCTTGCAACAATGAAGCATATGCCACTGTCCCACATCTGTATCCATTGATTTCAAACTTTGTCTTCTGTAATTCTTTGGAGCCTTCAATGTGGATCTTCATCAGTCATTCTCCAAACAATTGTAAATCTAAATGAGATGAATGTTGAACAGCAGCGTTGGACTTTTTCTAAGGTTTTTGAGGTGTCTTGTTAAATTACAAACCTCTGCTACCAGCATCCGCTTTGCTCAAGTACTTGATCATGACCTGGGTAATTTCATGTTTAAGGTTTCTTGTGAAACTAATAATTAGTTTTTTTTCCCTGGAAACCAGTTTTGCTTCATTAGGAAGAAACGCTATGAAGGAAGTTCTCTGAGATCTTTTACCCTGGTAAAGTGCTTGATATCATATGCATTTTAAAAGCAAGGTTCAGTTGTGTTATGCACACAGCTGTCTTTCCTTGTAACTTGATCAAACCCTTGAACCCTGTAGCATGACAACGATTACCTTTTTTCCTAAACTTGATATGAAAATTTCATAAAAGTCAAAAGCGAAACGAAATCTGTGTTCATTATGGAACAGTTTTTATTTAAAGCAAAGCCTTTGGCTTGGATTGCTAACAGACTGATCGTACAGCTGTTAAACTTATTTTTTAATTCTCTGTCCTCAGTATTTGGACAGTAATACTTGAAACCTGCAAAATTGGAATAAGCATTATGAACTGTTTATAACTGTTCATTATTCTACAATCAAAGCTAGTTTGTATCTTGTTTGTTTTAAAATTTTCGCAGCCCCTCATTTACTATAAGAAAAAAAAAATCTATTCGGATGAGGAATGACTTTGCACATGCTGCATTTGAGACATAGAATCCAACAACGTTTTTATTTATTTATTAGATTTTTTTTTTCAAATGTCGCTCAGGAGCATTTAAACAAGCATGTTTGACAGCATTAGCTTTCTCATTACTTAAATCCATGGTTTGCCATGGCTTTAAGCAGTCACTGACTTTCGCATTGATGGGGTAAGAAAAAATGTTCCTTCTGATAAGAAGACAGTGGCAATAATGCTGTCTGAATCCACTGGATGCAGGAAACAAGGACACATTTTAGTGATTAGTAAATGACTGATCTGTCTTGCACAATGACGTGTATATGATGAGCACCAAGTAAACTTGATTATCAGAATCTCTGTTGTCTTACAACCAACCCCCCCCCCCCCTCCATGTTCCTAAATGACTGACTTCTGATTATTTAATAGGACGCATCCCTTGGCCGGCTCCACTGCCGGAATGGACCGACATTATACATTACCTGAAATACCTAAATCTTGATGAACCAATTATAGGTAAGAAAACACAGTCTCAGCTGTTAAATTACTTAAAAATATATGTGGAAAATTAAATAAAACAGTGAAATCTTTCTAAATGGATTAAAACTGTAACAATTAATCGTAAGATTCATTCAATTTCAACTTTTTTTTTTTTTTTTTTTTTTTAATAAACGATTGCGCCAATATGTGCTTTTTTTTTTTTTTTTTTTACTTTTATTTGGTAAAAGATTATTTTGTGTTAATATTTAGCAATTGCTCTGCATTGTCTTTTTTTTTCCCAGTTTACAACTATGGAACCGTGCACAGCTACTGTGACTTGTTTTTTTTTTTTGTTTTGTTTTTTTTTGGCAAATTTAATTATTTAAAAAAAATCTTATAATATGATTATTTCTTACACAGTAATAGTACCATTAATATCATTAATTGTCTCATTCATACTGGTACAGAATGGCTTAATGGCTTTTGAAATCTGTTTAGGCCTCAGTGAGCTGGTGCAGAAAGAGAGTTATATGACTGATGATTGCAAAGTGATGCTGAGATATAGATGTACGCAATGTGCAGTAGAAATGGACATGCATACTATGGCTAATCATTTGTTGGGTCGTAAACACCGTCAGAAATATGTGGTAAGTCTTGAGTTTTGCTGTTTGTTTTTAATATTTGAGAAAGTAAGTTTATGAAAATAATTGGTAGGGTAAACCCTGCTGGTTTAAATTACATTGTTACATTATGCTATTATGCAGCTGCTTTTATTCAAAGTGACTTAGAAGGATTCCTAATAGTCAGAGCACATGGTTTAGCACAGCACCTCTGAAACACTGAGGGTTGCTCTAGGGCCCACATTTTGTGTATATATAAAATTAGAATATCAAGGAAAAGTTGATTATTTTCTGTAATTCCATTCAAAGTTAAACTTTCATAGATTATAGATTCAGGGCCCACAATTTAAACTATTTCAAGTATTTTCAAAACATTTTGGCTTCCAGCTCAAAACCGCGAAAACAGAAATCTTAAAAATTATAATACTATCGGAAAATAAGCCCAAATTTTGCAGGGCATGAATGTTTTAAACTTACGTGTGACACACTAATCATCTACTAAACAGTAGAGGTGAAGAACAAAATCTGAACTGCTTGAGGTCCAGTGTGAAATATCCAGTCAGTTATGATTTGGTATGCAATGTCCGGTGCAGGTGTTGGTAAACTCTGTTTTCTTAAATCAGAGGTCACTGCAACAGTCTGCAAACAGCAAACAAAGCTAAACTGTTTGAATTTTGGTGCCATGATTAACATATGGTCACCCAAATGCATTGTGAAAGACTGGTGGAAAGCATGCCAAGACACATGAAGACTGATTTTAAAATCATTTTAGCAAAGACAGATTTCTAAATATTGACTTCCCGAGTTGAAGCATTAGTATTGTTTGTAAATGAATATTAACTATTTTATTTGCATTATTTGAGATCTGGTTGGAGACATGTTGTCAGTAGTTTATAGAACAAATAAAATAAATAAAAGAACAATGTGCAGTTTACTCAAATGTAAACCTATAAACAGTAACATCTGAGAAAATTTTGCGGTTTTTTTTTAATTTTTTACCAGAGCTGTAAATTCTTTCAATAGAACAATCAGTTTTAATCATATTATTTTCAAGCCATAAATGCAGTAATTCATCATGATTTGTTTTAAGGAACGTAAAAGGCCAGACTTGGTGACCTGGAGCAACAATGCACACAAAGCACCGGCATTTGTTGTACGAGCTAAGGCTGCTGTGGTGGAAAAGCAAGAAGGATGGGGAACTCCAGTGGTATGTTTGCCTCCTTTGAATCGTCTGTTTGCTTTTTCTAGTAAACGAACATTTATATTTATATTAGATTTTTTGATCACAAAATTTGATGGAAACGGGCAACAGTATGTTTAGTCAGACTCATTTTTAGGATATAGTATATAATATGATGTTCATTTGTCTTACTAAACAAATACACAAACTCGGTTTCAACATGACTAAAAGGCAGTTTTGAGTAGCTCATGTTCTGTTTTTCATTTGACTTGTCGATGTGTGGATGTGACTGATCTCTAAATACTGATGTTTATTTCAGCCACTCTTTAAGAAGAAAATGAATACTTCATTGCATAATCAAGGTGAGATTGCTTATCCATTTATCTGTCATTGTTTTAATAAGTGTGATGGCCATGTCAATGCTTTTTGTGTTTAAGTATGTAAAACCATTCTGCTTTCAAAGTTTTATGTTTTTTAAATGAAGATTACAAATAAATCCAGCAATATACAAATCATATAAATCTTGTATTTACTTGAAAGTAATATAAAGACAACATTGTTAATAATAGTTAATCCTGAGCAGTTGCTGAACAATATGCACCATTCTTTTACATTTAGTGACAATAAGTTGTTAGCGGAAAGGGAATGCTTTGTTCAGCAACTGTTTGTGTTTGAGAAGCAGGAATTTGACAAATTGTTGTTGCTCTGTAAAAAAAAAAAAAAAGCCTTGCTTTTGAGGTTTGCCATTAAATTTTTTTAGTTTATGAAAAAAATATGTCCAGCGATTATTTAATGCAGCGGAAAAGGGCTAAGAGATCACTGTTCAATTTGTTATACAAAGGGAAGTCCTGATTGGCTAAGCTGCTTGTCCAGCAGTGACCTTAATGATGATGATACACCTCTGATCGCTTCAGATTTGTATCAATGTGTGATGTACCATACATTCATATGGACTGTGAGCTGATTCCCAACTAGCAGCAATAAGTCTATGTAGTTTTACTCAGCAATCAATTTTAACCAAAAACCAGACTAGATCACGTGGTGGCAGTGTTGCCAACTTAGCAACTTTGTCGCTATATTTAGTGACTTTTCAGACCCTCTAGCGACTTTTTGTAGTGAAAAGCGACTAGCGACAAATCTAGGGACTTTTTGTGGTGTTATTGGAGACTTTTGTCCTCTAGGGCGGTTGCTGCCGTGAGCCCCGCCCCACAACACTCAGTCTCACACTCAGAGCAGACCATCACTGTGCATGCTCAAAGCCGCCGCCCCGCCCCGTATTTACAGAGCGGGATGTAAATATGAACTCTTTAGTCTTTAGTGAGCCACGAAAAGAAATCACTGCATTTAACTCACACAGTCTGTCATTCTTCACTTCATTCACCACGTAGCCTGTCACTCGACCCGTCCACAGTGTGTGTGTGTGTCTCTGTAAAAGCTTAACATCTAGCTAACTTGCTTATCATGTCTCAATCTAAACTCTTTTCTCAAAAATACAGAGTGGGAATCAAATCCTGAATTTACAGGCTGGTTGAAGCTGTGTATTGGAGATGATACACGGATGTACTGCCTGTATTGTAAGGTTGATTTCTATCCCAAACTTTGTGATCTAAAAAAACACGACAACTCAAAAACATACTCAAAATGCAAAGCCTTGTAACAGTTCTACCCAACGCAACCTGCTATTTATGAAAAAATTAAAAATAAATATATAGGGTGTTTTTTACTCACTTTTTACTCTCCCAACGTTATTCCTTTACGGCTTCAAAAACATGTATTAGGTGATGACTTCATTTAGCAACTTTTAGGACAACTAATAGCTACTTTCCTTACTGAGGAGTTGGCAACACTGCGTGGTGGAAGATGTAAATTTGGGTGTTATGGATTAAACATTGTTTTTTTTTATTGTGTTTTTATAACCATTTTGTAAAAGCAATAAGGCCCTCGGCCCTGTTCTTTATTTTCAATAAATCATGAAAAGGTGTGTAATGGCACTCTGCTATACCTAGGCATTAACTTCTTTTTTGGTACATGATTTATTCACAGTAATACATGCCCTCTTGTGCCTTACTGCTTTATTAAACAAGGACATGGTGTGTTTTTCTTGAGGTTTGAAGTTATATTTAACTTTAAAACTCATTATGTTCTTGATCTATATAACCGTAGGCTTTAAAGATGCTTTAAAAATTGTCCCATGTGGTTGTAAATACATCAAATTTTGGTTATTTTAGTAATCTATGTTAAATTCTTTAAAAGATAAATGCTGATATAATGTTTAAAAAATGGCCATCACTAATGTTTGTTTTGTAGTAATCTATTTTATTGCCATGTTAAATCCCTCCCCCATTAATGTCTGAAACTAATTACTTTCTGCATTGGGGGGGGGAAAGAGGGACGCTGCGGTCCTGCTCGACAAAATGCGTTTTTTGGAAGAAATACAAGTGGGCAGTCAGAAGACTTTTTTGGTCAGTCCTCTTCAGGTGATGGCTCCTACAGGAAGCCACTTCCAAGTCTTTTTGATTGTCGCTTTGATGAGCAACTTAAATATAAAGACATTCACCAGCGGCCAAATCGAAATGAGGAAAGGTATTCCACTTCAAACT
This sequence comes from Xyliphius kryptos, assembly GCA_025769995.1. Lineage (NCBI taxonomy): Eukaryota > Metazoa > Chordata > Actinopteri > Siluriformes > Aspredinidae > Xyliphius > Xyliphius kryptos. The sequence continues at coordinate 5,148 of JAOUQT010132869.1, read as the reverse complement.
CTGATAATGAAAGGCAACGGCAGCTGCGTCTGGATGATGATCTCTCTGAACAACCTCGTTTTGAAGGTTTGATCATGGCATCTCCTCATGAAAATTATCTTGATGCCCCAAGATCTCGCCATGATGACCATCATAATGAATATACAGCGATGGGTTCCAGCAGGGGCTTGTATTCCGCCGGGGATCAGCAGGAATCATTCAATCAGGGAGGTGTATTGAGAAGCCGATTTGCTGACAGTGGCTCAGTTTTACGCATGGAAGAAATGGTTCATCGGGAAATTGAGGGAATGCAAGATCAAATGTTCCCGTCACGTCAAGGACGAACGGCTGCAAGTCTCCAACCTGAAGACCGGATGGGAAGGTCTGACTCTTTTGAAATGCAAGACAGTAGAAAGAGGTACCTACCGAATAAAGATGACCTCGTCAAAAGGAAAAGAAAGAGCAGATTTTCTGATGCGTCACCACAGGAGATTGCACGGGCACGTCTGAGGTGAGAAAACAGTCACTGGGTTATGTGCTGAGCATTGATGTCTATTTTTATTATATAAAAATACTTTTTTTATTTAAATAATGATTTGCATTGTCATTGTTTTATGAAATGTATAGTCCTAATTAAATTCAAACAGGTGTAGTAAACTTATACTATAATACTAATTATAAAACCGGTAGTTTCAGTCCTTAAATCTGATTGGCTGAGCCGCTTGTCTAATCATGAGATTATTCACAATAACCCACACCTCTGACCGCTTCACATTCCTATAAATATTTCTTTTTATAAACTGCATTCTGTAATGTGGATGGCAGTATTTGATTATTAAAGAAACTGGAAATCTTTAACTTGCCTTAGGGTTCATTTAAAAAAATGGACTGGATCAAATTGGAGGAAGGAAAGTTTAGCTTTCAGTCAACGCAGTTACAAATAAAATTTTGTTTTTCTTTTTATAGTGTGTTGGTAACCGTTTAAAAGTGATGTCACTCATGGTTGTGCATTCTTGTAAATAAAAGCACCAGCAAATTGACCTAATGTATGTTATAAAATGCAATTTTGTATTTTAGTCAAATGGAAGATATGTTTTCTAAGAAAGAATGTAATAGACCCGTTTCCTCAAGGACCCATGTAAGTATATAAAATAGTGGAGGTTTCAGATGTTTTTTTATTAAGATGACATTATGTCTCTCCACTTCAAAACTTTTCTTCTTACAGGAGTCTGGAGTGAAAATGGGTTCAGATGGGCAACAGTTTGCCCCGAAAACCACAAATGTTTTGGATGTTCTGGTAAGTGTATATCTAAATACACTGCCTAAAAAAGTAAAGGGAACACTTCAACAACACAACTCCAAATCAACCCCACTTCTGTAAAATCAACACTGATTGTAAAGCAATTTTACTTGCTGTTGTGCAAATTGAACAGACCACAGGTAGAAATGAGAGACACTCAGCAAGACCACCCCTATAATGGGAGTTGTATGTGCAGGTGCTGACCACAGACATTTTCTCTGTGTCTACAACCCATAGAAGTTGCTCAGGCAGTGCAGCTTATTCAGGAAGACACTAATTCGAGCTGAAGCAAGAAGGTTTGCTGTGTTTGTCAGCACAGTGTACAGAGCATGGAACAGATACCAGGAGACAGGCCAGTACACCAGGAGACATGGAGGGGGCTGTCGAACCTCATTTTAACTTGTCATTAGGAATTTCCTCTGAAGTTGGATCAGCCTGTCATTTGATTTTTCCACCTTGATTTTGAGTATGATTCCAAATCCAGACCTCCATGGGATAATTTGATTTACATTTTGATCATTTTTATGTTAAAGATTTTCAAGTAAAATATTTTATTTATTGAGGTCTAGGATGTGTTAGTTTTGTGTTCCTTTTATTTTTTGGAGCAGTGTATAGTAACCAAAACGTATTTACTTTAAACTCTTTCCTGTCATTGGTTTTTATTTTTGTTGTAGAGTGACATCCAAATTGAGAATGTGGAGGAGGCGACCTTCTTAAAGGACAAGTTATGTACTCTTCTCAAAGAGTTTCAGTCCAATAAGGTTCAGCGCACACAGGTAGGACTGGAACACTGAAAGTCTCTCGCTGACAGTAATGGTAGATCACGTGTTCACACTAAAGGCGTGTTTTTTTTTTTTTCTGCAGCAAAGGAACTCCAATGTCACAGAGTTTAGGAACACAGGTCAGTCCCTCATGGAACAATACAATGATTTGCTTCAGGCAAGACGCTCAGAAGACGAAGACATCTCCCCATTTGGAAAATATGATCAGGACTTGAGGCTTCAAGGTTCACGACCAATTCAAGACGATTTTGGATATGTTCCAAATGAGAGGCGGCAAAACGAAAAAGACATGTTCCAGGCGTCCACACAGTACGAGAGCAGCTTTTCTAAATCAGGTAGATTTAATGAAGACCCAACAGGCTTCCCAGAGAAAAGGGGATTAGGCAACGACACCAGAGGTTCTGTTGGTACGAGGCATTTTGAAAAAGATTTGTCAGCTTTTCAACAGAGGGGCCAATTTCAGAATGAAGCACGAGATTACCAAGACATGGGGCGTTTTGATATGGTCTCTGAAAATGTGAAGCAGAACAGGTCAAGAGATGAGGGGAGACATTATAGTGATTATGGAAAACCATCGAGATCTCACACACTGTCCTCAAGAGGTGCAGGAGATAAAAGATATGGTGATTTTCAGCGTGAACGTGAATGGAATTCCAATCGGGAAGGTTCGTCTGGGCGATTCGATCGCATGCCTTATAATCCAGAGAAAGAAAGAAGAGGTTATGAAGGTAAGTTCAGCTCATGATTCTTTTTGAAAACCGTGACCTCATTTGAAGTGGAAAAGCAGTAAGCCGTTTTACTTTCCATTTTCATAGAAAACATTTGGAATCCCAGATCCAGAGAGAATGACGGAGGCTACGGCGACACCCGGAGCCGCGACAACCGTTCTGGTGCAGAACTTTATGACCCGTTTCAGTCCCAATCTCCACCCAGGGACACAGGACACTCCAGCATCGACAAACTCGCCTCAACTCTGCTGGAGCTTGTTGCACGCAAATCACATTAAAAACACCTTTCATTCGGTGCATTTGGAAAGTTATTGTTTAACATTTAGTTTACTTAAAAAAAAAAAAAAAAGTAGAGGTGACTGTTTTTAGTATTTTATTCATGTGTAATGTAATGTGATCAAACTGGTTTTGTTTCTTATTTCTCGAGTGTATCCAAGTGATGCCATTCATTATAATCATTTTCAAATCTTTCAGAAATAAACAAATTGGTGAACTCGAGTTCGGGTTTATTTATTTATATGGTGCTTTTTACCTCAATGTCTTGTTTTAAATTAAGGTCCCAGGTTTGATTCCTGGTGTGGTAAACAATGGCCCTCCTGTCCAGTCTGCATGTCCTTTTTGTGCTTAAATTGTTTTTTTCAGGTATTCTGGTTTCCTACCACATTCCAAAGACCTGCTGATGGGTAAAATAAAGATACCAGTTGCTTCCCTTGTGTGGTTGAGAAAAGATGCTGTGAGCCATCTCTCAAAAACCTTAACTATAAAACTGGATGCAGGAGCATTGTTGGTAAAATGTGATTTAATGGATAAAACAAAATAAACAGATAAACAAATAAACAACATTTTATAGATGGATAAAACACATTTATAAAAAAGCTAAAGCACTCACTTATGGCAAGGAAAAGCTGCCATTTGTTTGCTTTCAGAGAAAGAATCCTTGTGTGGATTGTCAGTGGGGAACTTCTCCTTGAGTGCAAGCAACAGATGGAAAACAATAATATATAGAGTATGTATGAGTTGGTGCTTAGTCTTTTCAAACCAGGTAAACAACGATAGTCATTTTTAGTTAAAAATAAAATGCCTTATGATCTGTGGGTTCTATTAAGTGAGCTGGATGACCAGGTTAAAACTAGCACTGCTATCATTTAAATGCTTTATCTGTACGTTTTAAATGGTTTTGTACTGCAAAATGAAACACTTATTGATGTGCATTCAGTACTTAAATACACAATTTATATTTTCAGCATAAAATTTTGTAAAATAACCTGATATAAATTATACATATGCACTGGCTGGCAATGCACTATGATAAGTGAGCTTGCCTACTATGTTTTACACTCAGAGGAGTGTGTCCTCCACATTTGGGGTTAGGTGCCTTGCTCAAGAGCACTTCAGCCATAGTACTTAGTGGGACAGGGAATTGAACCAGGGACTTTCAGGTCGCAAGGCTGTTTCTTTAACCACAAGCCTACAATTGCCCCATGACTGTCTTATATTGATTATAAAGAGGCAAGACATGCCTCTTTATAACTAAATATGGATGTTTTAGTTTTATATGTATTTAAATGACAGTGTCCAGCCATTCAAAGTCAACAACTGTGTTCTTTAAACTTCGTGTAACTTGGAGGTCCATTTCTGTTCCAGCATAAGTGCCACAAAGCACAAAGCAAATTCCATAAATGCAGAATTGTGGTGCTTAAACATATATGCTAACCATTACACCAATGCCTTATTTATTAATATAATTATTGTCATTAGCAGTTTGACATGCTGCTGTGATGATGTTTTTGTTTAATCAATTTTCACTGTCTGAAATTATAAAAGTAGGAATAAAAAAAAGAATAGGCAAGCAGATCAACAAATAACTTAAGTGGTGCATCAGATGTAGGTAAAACCTTAGGGACAGGTTCTTTTATTATACCCACGTTTATCTCTGCATTTACTAAAGGTAAGGCAGCATCATTATTGATTATTTAGCTTAATCACTAGTTTTATTCATAACACAAAAAAAGCTGCATTTTATTGCTAGTAACACAACATGCAAAAAATAAGTAGGAATCTAACATAACTTGCATTGAAAAAATAAAAACTAAAATAAAAAATACATTAGACTGCTGTATTATTTCAAAATATTAATTAAATTATAGACAAAGTAGATTGGTCTTTTGGTTATTAACTGGTAAAATAACATTTAGTAAGGCTTTTGTAAAAAATGTTTTGGAAACGAGATGGAGAATAAAATAAGTCAATTTAACGATTAAAAAAATACAAATTATATATATATATATATATATATATATATATATATATATATATACACACACACACTTTCAAAGAATCACTTTTCTGTTGTAATCGT
>JAOUQT010132771.1:0-18943 GCA_025769995.1 Xyliphius kryptos | reverse complement strand
GACGTCGGCAACTCGGTTACCCGTCCTGTGGGATCGCTTTTTCAGTAGCGCTTGGCGCTTAGTGTTTTTCGTTGTCTCAACATCTGTGTTATATTCAACATTAAAAAGTGACTCTTACTACCTTGTGGTTTTCGCTTCATTCCAAGTGCCGGCCGCGACACTCTTGATGGCCCACCACTGACTAAGAATATCCATTACTACACAGCATTAACACAAACCTGGTTTCTGTTCTCTTATAAGTATGAATACAAACCTGTCTTTAAAACCTCGAACGACTTTCTGAATAAGTATGACCTTGTCCGTGATAGCTTTGTCTCTCTCAATTTCCAGCAGCATGTCATGATGATCCTGCCCGAAATAGCATTAAAAATGAACACACAAGCATGCACACATATTATCCAAGGAAATATCCAAGGAAAAAGAAAATAAATATTTAAACAGTGGTTTATGTACAATCTATATATTTCTCGTGTGTAGTTAGGTAATGCTGTTGACCCTCGCAACAAGCACAATGGTATTAAACCTATGGGTTTCCAAACTAATGAGCATTTTACCCTCTTCATACGCTCACTTCCTAGCAGGATGAATTGGCTGTGCCCTCTCTGTACCCTCACTGTGGGGAGCTTCCGGTTTCAGGGAACTGAAAGTCGTGATAAAGCAACACTGAGAGGAAAGGTCCACATGACAACAGGCTGATGAATAAACTTCCTGTTCAACCCTGAGCTCTGGCTTTATGTTACAAAAAAATCCACGGTACAATTGTGCATGACTGTTCATATTGTGACAGTTTTTCACTGAACTGTTCCTGACACGATTTTTCCGATCTGACTGTTCCTAATATTGTGTATATGAATTCCCTCCTGCTCATCCATAAACGGTGTTGGGATACCTTTAGAAAGATCTTGGTCTTTCCCATCTGCCAGTCGTCATCTCTCCCGAGCACAGCTTCTGCAATCCTCTGACAGGTTCCTCTGAGATCCTCCTGGAGAAGAACAAACCTGAATCAGGTGAGACTGTTCACTTTACATACTGATTGACAACAAACCCACTTTAAACACATCGTATCATTCATTATTATTAAACCTAGTTTAAAAGTGAATCTTAATTAAAACCTCATTTGTCTGTTATTGATTTTTATGGATGTTGTCTGTTGGATTTGTACTTGTGTGTGGCTCCTCTTACTCTACATGGCTTGTTGATTTTTATCTGCGTCTTCATGCTGTAAAGCTGCTTTAAGACAGTTAACAGTGTAGTAACAATAATATTTAAAGAATGTGATATACTAAACCAGAATCACGTTTAAAAAAATGATGATGTCAGTGTGGAAAACACTTACCTGTTTGTATGATGGCTTTACTCCCGGCATTAGGACACGATAGCGATCCACAAACTCCACAAAGGTGTAGCGGATAGGGTATCCGGCTCGGCGGATCCGAATGGTTTCCATCATTCCTGAGTAGCGGAGCTGCCTCACACACAGCTCCCTGTCAAAAAGCTGAGAGCACAGCGATGTGAGTAACATACAGAGGGGGCAGAACCAAGAAAAATCAACAAGCACAATCAAACATGCTGAGCTTCCTCAATGATCAGTGTGTGTAAACATAATCACAGCACATGTTTTTAACACCCATAACATCACAAAACACAAAGCTTCCTGGAGCTCTGATCATCCCAGTGCATGAGTCAAATGACTATAATAAAGTTACATTTATTACACCCCCTTTAAATCTATCAACTGGTTTATATTTAAATAAATTATATTTAGAATTATATTTAGTAACATTAGGATGCTTTATTTTATTAGACTGTATTATAAACCAAATATTATAATTTTTTATAAACATAAAAAATAATCAATTACATAAAATAAACAATGCAAACATGAACGCGAACAATTATAAACCATCAGAGACTAATTCCAAATAATTATAAACATAATCAACTATAACAAAAACTCTATAGCGCATCAGGTTCACTGTGCATATTCTCTGTAGTGCAGGCACTCTCACCATCGGCTTCTTGTATTCGTTAGGTTTGATGCAGCGCACAAAGAAAGGCTGACACACGCTCAGTGTTCTCATCAACAACTCCAGAGAACGTTTAAACTGACTGCTCAGAGTCGGGGAACGCTTCCTTGTCTCCACCCCCTGTACGGCAGGAAACACACACACAGAGTAAATTTAGGGATGAAGGAAAGTAGAGATGAAGAGGAAGCTTTAAATCCTGATCTCTGCCTGTGTCACTCTCTCACCCCTCATCACTCGACCACCAAACCACCTTCATCTCTATTTCTGTGAACTTTTTCTTCCTCAAACAGGAAGCTGTTAAACTCCAGCAGATTATATGTGACAGATACATGATTAAGCGAAATGTGGAGGATAAATCTGTTCAGAACAAAAGCGGCCTTGTGATGGGACCTTCAGTTCCTCAGGGAAAATAAATGTTTCACAGAATATCACACTGTAAGCAAATGACACACTGCACATTTCTATTGTCTTATAAATTAATTAATTCATCATCTTCCTTAATTCTCTACTAGGGTCATGAACATCCATCAAGGTATATCCAGGACAGAGTGCCGATCTTTCATTGGACACACACTCACTCACTAACAGACTATATAGGAGTCATTTAGACAATTTACCTTTAATCTATGTTTTGGACTGTGGGAAGAAGGAAACTCAACCCTCATTAGGATTCGAAACTCGAAGTGCTGAGAGGCGAAGGTGCTACCACTAAGCCACCGTGTTGTTATAAATTAGCTTTATTAATTTTAATAATATAATATAAGTTAATATAAATAATGCTGTAAATATGCTGTGGATAGTAATTACAATATTTATATCCTGCTGGTGGTTACATTGCATAGCTTGCAGGATACAGTTTGAGAAATATAGAGAGAACATTCTTAACTCCCCATTCCCCTTAAATATACAATAGATTATATTGTAAAATAAAATGTCTTCATTAACATACAGCACAATTTTTTTACCAGCAGAGATCACTCACACCAGGGTGGAGCCAAGGTTCAAACTCTCAACTTAATAGTTAACATAAAGCCCAAACCACTAAACCATAAAATGATTAAATAAACTGATGATATCATGTTAATGTGTTAATGTTAATAATGTATCAGGACATCAAACAGGAAACATAAAATAAAATTAATATAAAGATGATTTAATGAATAAACCACCACAGTTAGTTTTCTGAGTTATATTAAATGTACACTCTGATATTTTTGAACCTGGGTCATATAATCTAATCTTTTCAAATTTGTTCTATGATCTTTTTTTAAACACAGATCCAGTAAAACAGAAAACAGGTATACAATGTGAAACTACAGGTTTTTACTGTTTATTTTATAAACGTGCATGTCTACAACTCTTAACACCCTTTGCATCCAAAAGGTTTTTTAGTTTAATATGGATTTGATTCCAAAAAGATAAAAAAAAAAAAAGGGTAAGACCCAGGTTTAAAAAAGAACCAGAGTATACAATTGAACATACAAAATGGCATAAAACCTAAAAAATACCTTTAGAGGAGGTGGGTTACTGTCCCCATAACCACACAGATACTAAAATAAAGACATCCCCAGAGAGAGAAAGAAGAGAGATAGAGTTGTAAAAGGAAAGAATCCATATCCAACTGTGTGAAAGAAATCAATATTTATAGACTTATGTTGGGTCTATTGTTTACTCATACCAGCATTGGATCATGGAAACAAAATCAAGTTTCTATGAAATAATTTTGTGAAATAAAATGAGTTTAAAATTATTTTAAATAAATTATCAAGCAGTAAAATTAATTAATAACAAAACTAAATACGGTTCTAATTAGTATTGAAAAATTACATACTCGTCCAAAAGTTTAGATAAAATGTAATTACCATGGCAACATCAGCCTGAAATATCTGTTTGATGAACTTGTTCTTGGATGAGTGAACCAGCTGGATGATGTCACCATGAAGAGTGTCTCGGTTTTTCTCCAAAAATCCTGAACGCAGTGTGATCACAGATAAATGATCAGCTTTTTACATTACTCTACATAAAAAAAATCCTAATGTTATCTAGTCCTGTTTTCTTAGTTATGGTGTTTATTTTGACTCTTTAAATTTCGTTCTCTTTGTGTATATGTGTATTCTGTTCTTTTTAGTGGTACCTCGAGTTTCGTAGTAAACGATGCCGGCGAAGTGCTGGATACCAAACTGAGTCTCGTAGCTGTTTTTGGGTGGAATGTAGTTGGTGTTGAGTTTGTGTTGAGAGTTTAATTTGTTCAGCATGGTGGTATCTGTACCCTAAATCCCCAACCACACACACAGTTAAACACATTTATCACAGTGTCATCTTTATAACGTTGTTATAAAGGTTACATACTGCAACATCTTACTCTCTTTTTGTTTTTCTATACTGTATTTGTTTGGCTCTCTTATATCTCATATCTTTTTTTTATTATCTCTCCTATCTCTCCTATATATATTTCTCATCCTTTCTCCTCTTATCCTCTTTAGGCTACCTGTTCAATACACTGCTGTGTCACTAAAGGGCAGAAAGGGACACAAATTGAAGATTTTTTTGAGAATACCCAGCAGTTTGTACATGATGTAAAACATTTTAGACAGAAAGAAGCTTTTACTGATCTGGAAGTTTTTAGACTTTGGAAAATTCAAACCAATTTGAAAAGAGTCCACAGATAAAGATAATGACATTAAGCATTAATAGGACAAGAGACTGTAAGTAGGATCTTCGGCCTACTGGTCAAATCTGGAATATTAATAGTTAAAAACGCACGGAATTTACTTAAACATGTGCATGTGTATCTTTATTTCGGTGATTGTTTTCAGAGTTTTCTTTTTACTGCACATGGGAACTTAATTTTGGTAAATAAAGCGGTTTCAAAAGTAAACAAAAAAGTCTTTTCTCTCTCTTATTGTCTTTCTTTCTTGCCTCCTTTTCTTTTCCCTTTCCATGCCATTCAACTTTCTCACCATCTCTATCGTTGTTTCTCTCTTTTTATCTTCTCTCTCACCTTGGGAAATTTACTCTCCTCGTCGATGAGGGATATAATGTTCATCGGTTTGATGGCAATCATGTCCAGAGCATCCTGGTTATCGGTAAACTCGATGTGTTGCCAGTTGATGTTCTCTAGGTTGTACTCCTCCTGTTCCAGCTTAAAAACGTGACGCACGAAGAACTGCTGCAGGTTCTCATTGGCAAAATTGATACACAGCTGCTCAAAGCTGCAGAGTTTTAAAAAGGATTTTTTACCAGAAAAATGTGAACATAGCTTTCAAAATATGTTTCTTTATGTTACCATTAAGTCTCTACCTATTTATGGTAAAGTTCTCAAAGCCAAAGATGTCCAGCAGCCCAATGGACCTGCGCATGGCTTTAGGCTCATATGATGGAGGCTTGTAGATTGCCGCGTTTATCTTCTCAACTATCCAGACAAACAAGCGGCCGTATATACCCTGATTAAGAAAAGTGTGAGTGTGAGACTGAGACATAGAGAGAAAAGGTTCAAAAGAGATGAGTAATTTGATTTCACCTTCACAAATGCATCCCGGACATCCAGCGCCTGCTCCATGCTCAGAGGAGTGGAGACGGTCTCTCCTCGAGTGATGATGGTGCGACTGGTCAGACAGTTCATCAGGTCCTTACAGTCCACCTACAAACAGAACTCGTATTTTAGTTATTCATGCATTTTGCAATCATCTTCTATTTTGTGAATTTATAAAGTCAAACTGAAAAACATGTTTATGTTGAGTATAATGATAAACTTTAATACTAAATTAAAAAAATAAAAATATCCACCACCAGTTGTTTGGCAGCACATTAGGATTGGGCCATTTTCACACCCATATGCCAACAAATTAATATCATAGTACGTTAAGTAGTTTATGAATTACTCTCATACAATGCTGATCAAACAAGCCTCTAGAGTTGCTGAAGCACAAGATTTTCAACATTACCTCTAATAGTTTAGCAGCTGTGATTAGCTCAGCAGATCGCACCACCTCACAAGCATCCAGGTTATCATACATACGGGCTAAAATCAACAATAATTATAGATGAGAAAACTTGCAAAAACATAAAATATTCCTTGTGACAACCTCTGTATGAGTTCCATTTAAACTTAAAGTAGTAGTTACTAATTTGGTGGTACTATTGACCTTCATAGTTAATGTTGCCCATGTGCAGGATGGAAGCCAGTAGTTTGGAGATCTCCCAGTTCTCTGTATCTGTGAACATGAGAACCTTCATTGCTGAGCGGATGTTGGAGTACTCCTTCTGATCATTGCGTCCATCACACACAGTACACTTTCCCTAAAGGGGAGGATGTTTAAAGGGTTCATAATCTAAGCAGTTTCTCAGTGTGTGTGTGTGTGTGTGTGTGTGTGTGTGTGTGTGTGTGTGTGTGTGTGTGTGTGTGTACTGACAATGATGAGGTAGGTATAATCTGTAGCTTTTCCAAGTCCCAGTTTCTTCTTCTGGTCTGCAGTCATTCCCTCCAGCATGCAGTAAAATATATGATAGTTCCTCTCATCTTGCGCCTGGTGAAGAGGCAGAAGGAAAAAAAGGTAAAACTGGTGGAAAGTTTAATCATAAACATGTTTAACAAAGATAGGTTCATCCACCACATTCTAATTTTATAACTTCCATTCATAATGTAAATAAATGATTTTTTTAATCATCCTGAATGTGATTGTGATAATTGTTGCTATCTAATAATGTGATGCTTTTATATATGAAACTGGTCAGAATGCTGACACTCATACCTGTCGACACACTCTGGACTTCTCCAGCAGGTACTGTTCTATTTTTGCTCCTTCAATGGCTCCTCTCTTGTTAAAATGGATGTCTATATACTTCCCAAACCTACTGGAATTGTCATTACGGATGGTTTTAGCATTTCCAAAAGCTGTGGAGGGAAAAAAGCACAATTTTAGGAGGACTAACATGGATGCAAAAGGTTAGAGGACGTGTCACAAAAAAAACACTTATCTGTATTTAAACAAATTATGTGTTCTATGATACACTATGATCAGTTAGTTTGCTGTAAGTAACACTCTATGGGGGTGGCATGGTGGCTTAGTGGTTAGCACCTTCAACTCTCAGCGCGTGGTATTCCCGGTTCGAATCCCAATCTGGCTGAAGCGTCCAGGTTCTCCCTGTGTCCATGTGGTTCCCCCCGGGTTCTCCGGTTTCCTCCCACATTCCAAAAACATGATTTAAGGTAAATTGTCTGCTCTAAATTTCCCTATATAGTCTGTGTGCATGTGTGTGTGTGCCCAGCGATGGATTAGCACACTTCCTGGGTGTATTTGCCCAGTGCCCGAGATGTTCGCCCCTGGATGGGCATGGGGAAACCCCTACGGCCCTAATAGAGGATTAAGCGGAAGATAATGAATAAATGAATGAATGAATAAATAATCACTCTATAGATTTGGTAAAGTGATGCAAAATTTTGTGAAGTCACTATATTTTACCCTCCAGAATGGGGTTTGCTTCCAAAACTTGCTGCTCAATCCATGAGTGCTGCCCACTGATAGCAGCCAAAAACTGCAGAATCAACTTAGTACTCTCTGTCTTCCCAGCACCAGACTCACCACTGACAAAGTGGATACAAACACAGTTTATTACATCAATACACCAATAGTAACAGCATCAGTTAGATCAGGATTTCATCTTAACCTTAGCAGCACATATACAAATAATGACAACCACATCACATCATCATCAACTAGATCAGAACTAAGGATGAAGGATAAATGATGGAGATAGCAGACCTGATGATGCAGCACTGGTCCCTGTTATTCCTCTGCATGTTGAAGTAACAGTTATCAGCAATGGCGAAGATGTGAGGCGGCATCTCTCCGATCTTCTTGTTGGTGTAGAGTCGAATCTGATCAGGAGTGTAAATGGGGAGCAGTTGGTACGGATTCACCGCCACCAATATCGACCCGGTATACGTCTGAGTAAACACAAAGAGGTGATAATTTGCCCACCAGATCCATACTACACACTCCACAATCCACCATCTGAAATAAACAACAGCATGCTGCTGAAACACAGTAGTCAGCTCTAAAATACTAGCACCCTTAAGATTAGATTTTCTTTGGATTTCATATTTTCATCATCTATATATAGATTCCAATGTTTCTCTGTGTTTAAAATTTGGATATACATTTACATTAAATTGATATTTAGTCATTTATCAGACTCTTTTATCAAAAGTGACTTTCAAATGAGAGAACACAAGTCAGTAGTTAAGGAGAAATCAGCTACACTGTAGTATCCTTCAACCTGAGCATTACCCGATCTGGCCGCCTTTTTTGTGGCAAGTGCCTGTAGAAGAGATGTGCTTTACAGAGAGTGACTCAGCCTTATCAGAAATATTGTCACACCATTAGCAGTGGTGAATGAAATGTAATGAGAATTAGCACCACAGTGAATTGGAATCAACATCGACATTCATCACCAGAGGGTGGTTAACGAATTAGGATGTATTTTGGAAAAATGGATTAAAGGTAAGAGCGGGAAAATACAGAGATTGTCCTGTAGGCCAGATTCAGTGCCTTGTACAGAATGTGATTATTTACAATAATATTTGATTAATGTATAATAATTAATAAAGTCCTGAAAATGATTCAGATTTGGACAAAACATGAATTATACTGAGATCTTTAGACATAAAATACTTTTAGGATCTTAAGGTGTGCGCATATCTTTGGAGCTAACTGCATTTCTGGACATGGAAGCGAACGCAGTGCATGATGATTGTGTGGGTGAGTACAGAGAGGGAAGAAATGAGTGGTGTTGGTTTGCAGATAACGGTACAGCACTTCGCTGGCGTCATATTACAGTGGCATGTAGAAACACAGGAGGAGTGATGAAAGGACGGATAGCAGGTATGCCGAGGCCTGAGATATACTCACCCTGCCTCCACAGTTTGTCTTCATTAAGACAGAGAACAGAGGAAAGAGAAAAGAAATAGAGAACAAGACAGAGGAAACCGTGGATTGAGAACAACAGTTAAAAAAATATTTAAAGGCAAAGCAACAGTATATATACTTCTTTATAAAATATTTCAACATGACACTACTAGACAGTTTACCAAGGCTCCAACTGCAGCATCCAGGTGTGACCTGTGACTAACTGGTGTCAATATGATAGACGGGGAGAAAGAGTTACTTCCTCTCTCCCTCCTCACTCAGAACACCACCAGTTGTGCTCTCTTTGGCTAAACATTACAAGGATTCTAAGTGTGGTTGGATGGTGTTCTAAAAGCTGTTTTTTCATAAATATAGCATAGCATAAGTGGATTGTTGTAGTTTAACTGATTTGAAGAAAGCACTGATTCAGGAACAGTGAGAGAGTAATTGTGACCTACATATATCAGATGTTCTCTATAGCGGATGAGCAGATTTCGGAGAATTCCAGCCTCATTTAGGTCCCCTAGGCGGATCATGTCTTCCACGCCATGAATGGAGGTGGGGTGCATCGGCTTAATGTTGGTTGCATTTTGGGGGGAGATCCAGTGTTCCTAAAAGAGAACAGCGAGGTCATATCTCATTTTAATACCAGATGTAATTTCATAAAAAGATTGTTCATTTACACTTTTATACCTTTTAATTAAAAATATACTTTTACAAAAATGAGTATGTGCAAGTTCCTTTCCTCACCCAGATAGACAGACAGACACACACACACACACACACTGTCCAGCCGAACATTATCCTATACAGACTTACTCAAAAACACAGAACAAATAAACTTAAAAATTTGAAATTTAAACCAATGCAGCAAACAAAGACATTTGAATAATATATAATTCTAAACATTTAAACTAAAATCCAGTTTGTGTCTGATCGGTTTTCTGTAGAGTGTGATGTAGAACCTTAAATCAATGTGAAATAGTTGTTTGTAAGGTTTGTAATGATGATTAATAACTCACATTGCCTTCATCATCCAGGACCTGAATTTGTCCCGAGTCACAGAGTTTCACCACTGCACCGATAGGCACCTCAAACTCCCGCCCTGTCTTCAGGTCCAGCCAAACATAGTCCCCCTAAAACACCACAACACAGACATAAACATGTTTAAATTTTGAGAACCTGTACATATCATTAGCCAAATCATGAGTCACTGAAAAATGAAATCTTATATATAAATAACATCATTAATAGGTCTAAATGAGCGCCCATACATTTCACTACAAAGTGGCTGCAGCAGGTTATGACCAAGGCCTAACCCAGCAGAAGTTGTTGGTTTGGTTCCTGTCACTGATATCATACAGGTACAGGTCATAAAATTAGAATATCATGAAAAAATAGATTTAGTTCTGTAATTTTTATTTTATTTTACACTACACACAGACTGATATATTTCAAATATTTATTTCCTTTAATTAATTTTGATGATTATAACTGACAACACATAAAAATCCTAAATTCAGTATCTCAGAAAATTAGAATATAACTAAAAAAAGTCTTTTTATGAATGACCAACTGAAAAGTATGAATATGAAGAGTATGAGCTTGTACAACACTCAGTATTTAGTACTACAGTATTTAGTTAATAATAATAATAATAATAACAATAATAATAAATTTACACTTATAATGCGCTTTTCTAAAAACTCAAAGCGCTACATATGAAATAAAATTAGGTAAATAAAAAAATAAAAAACAATTAAAAACTCTTAAAAGTTAAAGAAAAAAAAGAGTTTTAAGTAACTTTTTAAAACAGTCCAAAGTAGCAGCACTTTTAATGAAATCAGGCAAAGCATTCCACAATCGAGGCGCTCTAAAAGAAAAAGCTCTCTTTCCCATCCATTTAAACTTACAGAGAGGCTCCTATAATGTCCAAGGGCTGACAGAGCGAAGATTGCGTGAGGGAGTGTAAAACTTAGCCTTAAAGGCTAAAATAAGAGTCTTCGTGCTCGGACAGGAAGCCAGTGAAGTTTCTCAAGTACAGGAGTGATATGCTCACGTGACGAGTTATAGGTCAACATCCTGGCAGCACAATTCTGAACATACTGCAACCTCTGAAGAGTTTTCTTTGGTAAACCAGAGTAAAGAGCATTGCAGTAGTCCAGCCTACACGTAATAAACGCATGTACCAGTTTTTCGGCGTCAGATGGGGAAAGAAAAGATCTGAGCCTGGCAATATTTCTTAAATGATAAAAGGAAACTTTACAAGTGTTCTTGATTTGAGTCTCAAAATTTAACTGACTATCGAGAATAATGCCTAAATTGCGCACCTGCAAAGTGGGAATAAATTGAATACCATCAATATTAATATTAAAATTCCTGATCTTAAGTAATGCGGACTACCAATTAAAATAACCTCCGTCTTAGAGCAATTCAACTGAGGAAAATTCTGTTGCATCCAATTTTTTATCTCATGTAGACACACTGTACATGAGTTACATGCGATAGTTAGGGCTCCTTTGGCCTGGATTACTGCAGCAATGCGGCGTGGCATGGAGTTTATTAGTCTGTGGCGCTGCTCCGTGGTTACGAGAGACCAGGTTGCTCTTATAGTGGTCTTCAGCTCTTCTGAATTGTTGGGTCAGGCGTATCACATCTTTCTCTTCACAATCCTTCATAGATTTTCTATATGTTTTAGGCATTTTAAGTTGGCTGGACAATTAATAACAGGGATACCATGGTATTTAAACCAGGTACTGGTAGCTTTGGCACTGTGAGCAGGTGCCAAGTCCTGTTGGAAAATGAAATCTGCAGCTATATAAAATTGGCCAGCAGCACAAAGCAGGAAGTGCTCTAAAACTTCCTGGTAGACGGCTGTGTTGACCTCGGACCTTAGAAAACACGATGGAACAATACCAGCAGATGACATGGCACCATCAGTGACTGTGGAAACTTTACACTGAACCTCAAGCAACATGGACAATGTGCCTCTCCTTTCTTCCTCCAGACTCTAGGAAGTTGATTTTTCAAAGGAAATGCAAAATTGATTTTCAACAGAACTTTGGACCACTCAGCAGCAGTCCAGTCCTTTTTGTCTTTAACCCAGTTGAGATGCTTCTGAATGACTTGACACAAGCAATGCAACGGCTGAAACCCATGTCTTGCATGTGTCTGTGCGTGATGGTTCATAAAGAACTGACTCCAGCTGCAGTCCACTCTGTGAATGACCCTAACATTTCTGAATGGGTTTTGTTTCACAATTCTCTCGAGTGTGTGCTTATCCCTTTTGCTTGTACACTGTTTTCGACCACATCTTATCCTGCCCTCTTATCTTTTCTCTCTATTAATGTGCTTGAACACAGAGCTCTGTGAAAAGCCAGCAAGGTTAAGTCACTTAACACTTAAGTCAGCAGTCTTTCCCTTGATTGTGTAGCCTACAAAACTTGACAGAGAGACCATTTAAGGGCCTTTGTAGGTGTTTTAAGTTAATTGGTTGATTAAAATGTGGCACCAGATATACCTTTTTACAATACTCAAATTTATTTATTATTAATGTGATTTTCATTTGTCAGTTGTCAATTGTCAGTTATAATCATCTAAATTAAAAGAAATCAACATTTAAAATACAGTATATCATTTTATGTGTAATGAATAAATAACAATACAAGACAAAAACTATTTTAATTAGAATTGCTGAAATACATCAACTTTTTATGATATTCTAGTATTATGACCAGCACCTATATATGACATCATTAAAACGATTAATAATCTCGCAAACACACAAACACACTCAGTGCACATACCGGGAGCAGAGTGATGTGTTTTACAACTGTATTGACGTTCCTCAGCAGTGCCCACTTGGCCTGGTCTTTCTCGTAAAGCTGAACGTAATCCCGTCTCCTGAACATCCTCCACTGAACAATCTGTCATCCACACAACTGGCTCCTTCTCTTCTCCTGGCTGACCAATCAAACTTAGTAACAGTCTTTAACTTCAAATCAGTTAAAGAAATAGACTCGAAAAAGTTCCATGTGTATCCCGTCTGTCTGAACAACCTCTCACTTACATATAAAACTATTAGAGCAACACACACACATAGCCTTCCAACTACACTATTGTCTGAGTCCTCAGTCCCAACAGCTTCACTGTGTCTCTATCTGTTCCTACAGGACTATGAGGAGAGGTGAGAATAAAGGAGGGTTTGGGATGTAGGAGGATCTCCTGATAATATACAGCTTTCTAATTAACAAAGTCCACTGGAGGAGAATCAATACAGGCACAGGGAGAACCCAACACCACAAGGACACAGCTGTCATGTCCAGTGTGGATGTTACCTAGGCAACTGGGACATGAATAATTTATCTAAAGAAACTTTATGTTAGGTCAGTAGTTCTTTATTCTTAATTCTGCACACACAGAAAATAAGAAAAAAAACTTTACCAGGTCAGACACACTAACAGTTTCTTATTCTAATTTAAAAATAAAATATATGACACAAAATAAATACACAATTACACATCTACAAGAAAATGAAAAACAAAACTTTTATAAACAGCAACTGGACCCTTAATATCAGTTTAAATATCTGGTGTGATAAAAACATAGCTTGGGCTCTATGTACAAAAAACCCAATCACTGTAAAGTACGGTGAGGGGATTAACTATAGTTTCACTGTATTTCATCTAGGACTCTAATTTAAGAAGCATCATAATGTACAGTGCACAATTCTTATACTGATTAATGCTACTAGGCTGCTGGTATCTATTCCTATCCATAACAATTTAAGCATGAAGTTAGTTCACACAGAGCATTTTAAGCTGCTCTGTAATATGTGTCATTACAAGCAAAAACACGATAACACATCAAAGGATGCAATAATACACTGTATGTCTTTATTTTATATAATTTCTGCTGGAAAATATTTTTTTTCAGAAGAATCTCTTAAGAATATCTACATTCTTTTTTTTTTTGTTTTTTTCTTTACAACAAATGTATTTAAATTACTAAGTAATATGCAGATTTAAAACCTCTCTGTCTCTGTAACTGGTTCTGATTAATAAACTAAATGGATCCTGCTCACTATAAAAAAAGCTGTTAACATGTAAAGAGGTATTTTTATAGCCTCAGTAAATCACACACCAGACAGATTTAGAGTTAACAGTTGACCTCAGACATATGGTGGAGAAATGAGTGTGGATATAAAAGTGCACCACAATATCACACTGATGTAAGACTGGAGACAAAAGTCAGAGCAAAAGAAATATATCAGTTACTGAGTCTGCTGGTCTGAGGAACTGATAATGTGAGGTGAATAATTCAGCGAGTTCAGGTGATCAGTATCAGAGAGACTAACAGAGAAACAGAACAACATACTGATGATGCTGCCGCATAGAATTGTTGTGGTTGTGTCCTGAAAAACAAACGGCTTGGTTATGTTTAATTCTTTCAGTTTTCTTCCCTGCAGCCATGAGCAGTGAGGCGCAGTCAGGGGTTCAGGCCTCAGAAGTGCACTTTTTTACTTCTTGCTCATTTTTCTCAGCAGTAATTTGTTGTTGTGACGAATTTAGAAGTCAAAAATTGTATGTGGACATTGAGCACTTAATGATCATCCTGAATTACCTAAATATGCTAATCAGCCAATCACGTGTTAGCAGAGAAGCAGTTTGTGCATCAAACCGACAGAACAGACTGTTTCTGTATCCGAACACCAAACACAAGAGCCCTCTAGTGGTTTTGTGTTTTAGCTCTTGGGATCCTGACGCACTGGACATGTTTTGTTCACAGTAACAACCAACACCATAATTAAAATAAAAGCTTTTAAAAATTCAGAAGTACTATAGAAGCCTCAAACAGTTAAACAGACATGTTAACAGATGATGAAATCACAAATAAAAGACACTAACAAACTAAACCAAACCTTAATAAACATAAATACTCAGGACAACATACACAGATGAGAAAGGTCAAAATGTGGCCATGACAAAAACTAAAAAATCAAAGACCGAAAATCTTCGTGAAAACACAAAGAAAACAGAATCAAAATCACATATCAACTAAAAGAATACACGATATAGTTTAATAGACAGGTGTGATGATCAGAATTTTGAAATTATTATTTAAAGTGTTGTTTTTTTAAATACATTAAAACACATACATTAAATGTTAAGAAAAAATCTATTGGTGTAAATTATTGGTACCTGTATGAGAGTTGGATATCGATAGCTCAGTCTGCGCACCCGACTATCCCAACCTGGTATGAATGTCGCCATAGTGCAAACCTTACTCTCAAAACAGCCTGTTCCTCTTTTATTTTAGAGACGAAACCCTCCTCACACTACACTCCCTTCTGTCCCCTCCTTGCAGAGAAAATCGGCCGAATAATGGGACAGCTCATACCACTACAAGCAGGCGTAATCTGGTCCCTCTGTAAATGTCCAAATTTGGCTGCTCTATCTCGGCAATGAAAAGGCAGCCTTGTCTAAAGCAATTAGATCCACAAAAGAGCCGACGGCCCGAGAAATGTCCTTCACAAACACAACAACCATACAAAACAGGCACATTATTAGAAACACCTTCTACGTTGGTGCATACTGTAAGTGCACAGTTATAATCAGGACTGTGGATTTTGGCTTGATAACTACATCAGCAGATAAGCAGAAATTTCTGATAAAGCGGTCAAAAATAGATTAGGAACAAATATGGCCTGTCCTAAAATGTATAACCAAAAACAGACCCGAAATAAAATAAAAAAGATTTAAATCGATCTGTACCTGCTGCAGAATGACCATGATGAAGGAGCGTGTGATTACAAGTGGACATCGAACATCACAGTTTAAAACCCTAAGAGAGAACAGAAAGCCAAAATACAGGAATAAATACAACAACTTTTGATTTTGTACAATAAGCTTTCAAAATGTACATCTTACTGTACGAGAGAACTGCAGAAGATTATGTTCTATACAAACAGAAGTTTAATAAAAATAATACTTTTGGTTAACTTCAGTTCTTTAGTTCTGATCCTGATTTTCAAAATGACCTACACCACCCTACTTTTAATAATGTATAAAATTAATCACGTATTCGTAATGAAAGGATATCTACAGTTGCGTTTTCTTTTAATACCATTGCCATCTGCTGGACAAACCATGTTGTAACCTGGCAGACGTTAATCACCAGTGTAAACACCAATTACACTGGAGGGGGTATCAGAACAGACAAATGATTCAATTACAAACCAGCTAATTGTTTATTCAGACAGAAAATTCTGATTCAAATGAGAAACGATTTTAGCTCTCCGATACCACACAACCGTAACCTAAATTATTTCATTTATCTGATATGTTAAAACTTTGTTGTTATTTAATGGTTGTATTTACAAAAGAGGAAATACAGAGGCTTTGACTGAGGTCTGTCCTCATTTAAGATCTACTGACTAGCTGGTTGTACATAAACCAGAGCTCTGAGCAGAGCTGATGTAAAATAAACGCTTCAAGTACAGGACGGTGTAATGACCCATCCCCTGTTGATGTGGAGACGCATGGGTGAGCAGGGTAAAAGGAGTGACATTAATATTGCCACTTCTTTTCTACTTCCTTCTGGTAAGTGATGAAGTAATAAAACAGTTCTCAGTTGTCCCTCTGCAGCGGCGGAAGGCCTTACTTTAAAGACTGTAATTTCAGATCAGCCCTCACCCACGTGCTGTCTGTCACGCTGAAATAAGATTATTGGTCTGGTAAGGAATACACCCAGACTAGCACTATTTAACACGTGAGATTTCAGCTGCATGGTTTTAGGATTAGCAATCTATTTATCAACGCTGATTGTTACATTATATAAAGAATTGAATAAAAAAATTCTAATATAAATTACTTCATTCATTAATATATGATTAAATTATGACATTTCCACATGCTGTGGCATCATCAGACAAAATTTAGAAACCACAAAATGGCTGATGTCATATCTGTCGCTATCCTGTGAATGTGACAAAATGATGTTGCATCAAAGAAATTTCTAAATATAAATAAACATAAAAAAGATTATGGCATCTCACTCAATGAAGAATTCACATCGGTCTCTACTGGACACTGTGTCCCATCCGTCTACAGCATCTTGAGACGAAGACGTCCATCCATCTGGGGCTTTGGTCCTGTGGCTGAAAACATAAAACACATAAGGAATATATGTCAGGAATATAGCCTGAATGACTACAGCACTCAGCTAACTGTTGCTTACAGGATTCCATGTGCTTTCTGAGAAAAAAGCTCCAGCGTGAGACCATCGATTGCAAAATAAGCTCCCAGAGCAACGGCACGAGGTGGTCGGATTACCCGTCCAGGAGGTAGAATTGCTAGCCCTTTACCTTGCTGTGACATTGGCTCCTAGCCCATTGGCTCTTAAGAAAAAACTGTTTCTCTAACCATCAACCCCAGGCTCAGACCTTGATATGCAAAATAGCCATGTCCTAGATGTTGCTCTGATCTGGTATACAGTCGAGGGCATAGCGGGACACTTCTGAGTCACTAAGGATGTCGCTCATGGGATAAGCGACACCCAAGCAACCAACAAGATACTAATAGCAACACCCTAGCAATAAAGTGGGTTTTCAGAGCAATGGATTTCTAGATATTTTTGATTACATTTTATTGATCCCCATAGGGAAATTCTTTCTCTGCGCTTAACCCATCCAGGGGTGAACATTCTGAGCAGTATGCTGCCCCCATAGAATCGCACAGGGAGTAGTTGGGGCTTGGGTGCTTGCTCAACAACACTTCAGCCTTTACATGCCTAGTGTGTGGAACTGGTGACAGCAACCACATAGCAACACCATAGCAACCAACTCATAACGCATACCTAAAACCTGGGAACGCCGTAGCAACCAACTGGGTTACCCTAGAAACCACATAGCAACACCCTAGAAACCAACTCGTAATGTATACCTACCACCTGGGAATGCCATAGCAACCGACCGGGTTACCTTACCAACGCCAACAACCAACGAAATAACCATAACTACTATCTAGCAACACCCTAGCAACCACCTATCCACCAAATGCATTTAGACAGCAAGCACGCAGCAACACCCTAGCAACCAATAGGTCACCACAGCAACCACCTAGCAACAGCCTACCACCAAAGGGATTACCAGAGCTACTACTTGGCAACAAACTAGCAACCAATAGTTTACCTTAGTAGCAAGACCATAGCAACCAAAGGGGTTACGAGAGGTACTACCTGGCAACACCATAGCAACAAAGTGGGTTACATAGCAACCACCTATCAACACTCAACCGACCAGAGGTACTAGCAACACCATAGCTACTAAAATGTTTACCATAGCTACTGCCTATCCTACCCTAGCAATCAACTTGACCGAGATATCAAAATTGTTCCAACTGTGTTGTGTCTTGATATTATGTGACCTATAAGAGAGCTTATGGATGTCCAGTCTGTTAAATACTTATTTTCTTAGTTACACACACGACAATCAGGCACGACAGAATGAAACACTCACTTTATCAGGAAGACACTGACCCTCAGACACAATCAAAATAAAACCGTCTACTCAATAAAATGTTCACTTAATTAGTAACACACCAAACCAAGAGTCCGTCACAATTTAATTAAACATTGACTTTATTAGGAAAAGGCAACAACACATAAAACATTACCATTCTCTACATTAGAAACATACACCTAGGCTTAGGCGTGACTGAATTAAATGTTCACTTTTTTAGGAACACACACCAGTGATCTGCTGCAACTGAATTAAATGCTATTTTTATAATAATATTAATAATAATAATAATAAGAATTATTATTATTATTATTATCAAACTAGAGAAAGCTATAATTCAAAATAGAATTAATAATACTAAAGCAATCTATCTTCATACTTTAAGTTAATATTTTCACTTTTTTGCATAATAACAGCTTACGTTAAGTACACTGCATTAATACAAGAATTATATTTACGAATTACAGTAATATTAGTAGATACAATCA
>JAOUQT010132574.1:0-18945 GCA_025769995.1 Xyliphius kryptos | reverse complement strand
GGGTCATGCGTTTGATGGCGATATCGAACGAGCCACTGAAAGTAGGAAGGTGAGAAGTACTTAATTTTACCAAGTTTCAGCCTTGTAGGTAGTTAGGAAGTGGGATAATTAGTGATGAGTGCATCAGTGAGGGCTTTGGCATTTATAGGTATAGATACACCAGGATTTTGCTTGACGTTCTGGATCTTTTCCATGTTTGTATGAGCTTTAGACGGCAAATTATTTGCTGAATTATTTACAATCATGCGTTGAGAAACATTGTCTTTGTCCTGACTGACCATTCTCTCATGAAGTACGACACAAAGTATGACAAAAGACTATTTACTGCAACCCAACTGTGAAAATGGAGCAACATAATAACTGATCCACAGGATGATGTTCATGTTAGTGTTATAACATCTGGATAGTGTGGCTCCGAGGCCCAAAAATATTGCCAGAATTTACTGAGAAAATGAGTTCTTACTTTTGCCAGGTGGCTTAATGTGGTACAAACGTCCCAGTTGTTTGGTTTTCTCCAGTGATGACTGTTAAAAAACATGTAGTGTGACTGTACTGAACATGACGTATGTCACAATAAGTGGTGGATCAGATTCTCTGGTGGGATTTGTCTTTCATTCATGAGATGGTTCTCTTCAATAGTACATGGTATTTGAAAAGGGTGATGTGACTGCACTCTAAAATAAATACATAAATTAATAAATGAATAAAACAGTTTAACAGTGGGAGGTCGCATCATTCAGTCCCACTGTTGCCAAATAGAGGTGTAGAAATCACTTCAGCCACAGGGAAATGAATCATTATGGTCATGCCAGCAGCCAGGACGTCAGCCAGCAGTCTCAGTCAATTACGCTCATCTTCGCAACCCAGGCTGTGCCTGAAACTGCTAAAATGAATGAGCCTGTCTTTGGTCAAATGCACGCCCCTGATAAGCTTTTGCAGATAATAAAACTCTATACATACAAAGAAATTGCAGATTGCATTCTGCACCTTGTTAGATGAGACTGAAGGAAATGTGCCAATAGATTACTTGTTGCTAATCAAAGGAGAGCTAAATGGATCAGTGAATGCCTCTGGCTAACATGCAGAGGATCTTAGATGTTCCTATTTATTTGGAATAGAGACATTCTATGACTTGGGTGGGCATTGAAGTGCTTAGGTTTTTCTTTATTCATCTTCCACTTAATCCTATATTAAGGTCACGATGGGGTTCCCTATGCCCATCCAGGGCAGAAAGTTTGACACTGGGCAAGTACACCCAGACAGGGTGCCAATCCAGCACACACACACACATACACTATATAAAGGGGATTTAGAGCATTAAATTTACCTTGAATCCATGTTTTGGGACTGTGAAAAGAAACCTACACAGACACGGGAAAGAGCATGGAAATGCCACTCAAACCGGGAGTCGAACCTGGATCCTCAGCGCTGAAAGGCAGACGTGCCATCACTAAGCCAAATGGTGCCGGTTGCAGATTAGCATGCTTGTTAACAGAAATTTGGTATAAGTAACGGCATTTTATTCCTTCTTTGCTCTCATTGGAGAGTCCAATCTATCCTGCTTGGCTCTGTGTCTTGTCTCATCCAAAGGATTTCTCTAGCGCCGCTCTTTGAAACTAAAATTGGACAAATTAAACTATTGACACTGTTTTCTCAAAGAGATGACTGGGTTCGGGGTAAACGGCGTGTCCTGACAGAACGTTTGCGGCTGGATATACGATGGACGCATTGGGGAGATGGCGTGTCGTGTGCTTGTTGCCCCTTTCTCTTGAGGCTATTAAAGATATTTCTCTATTTGGATTTATGATAATGTGCACTCTGCTGATTGGAGTGGGCGTAGTGCTGTTGTATCCGGAAATTAAGAGTTGGGTCAGTTGTCAAACGTCCCCAGAAACAATATGGTTGATGTTTTGGACAGAGCCATGGGCACTTAGACTGTGACTTTTAATCACAATATGGAAAGGATATTGGAGA
This sequence comes from Xyliphius kryptos, assembly GCA_025769995.1. NCBI lineage: Eukaryota > Metazoa > Chordata > Actinopteri > Siluriformes > Aspredinidae > Xyliphius > Xyliphius kryptos. Next base: position 16,971 of record JAOUQT010132574.1, on the reverse strand, counting down.
AGCTCATGGCTTTGAGGTCGAGCCTGGATGGAGACCAGAAATCGGGAATTACGAGCTGTGAAAAGGGCAGCTGTTGAACACTCTCCACTTTGTTGACTTTGTTTCATCAGCGCTGGCTTTAACGATTGATGAAATTCCTCCTGAGGAACTGTTGCAATGGTTTCCTGGCTATCTGCTCCTTCCTGAACCTAAAAACTTCATGTGTGTGTGTCATGTGCAAACATGTGCGGCCCAGAAAGCTGTTGGAGCCCTTGTCTTTGATGAATGTTATTATATGTGCTTGTGTGCTAATGGGCTGTGTTTTTTGCGTCCCCAGACTTGCTGCCTGGCAGAGTATGGGGGCGTTTTTTTGCCTCACACCTCTCTCTATGTATTGCATTTCTGACTATATTCCTCACAAAGAAGTTGTCTACACAACTTCTGTCGCAGTGCCCCCTCTTTATTTGCCTCTGGAGAGAAAGAATGATTTATTGATTCTCTTACATGTCCTAAATATACAGTAGAATTAACAATAAAGTACCCTTGTATTTTCCCAACTATTGTGTTACCAAAATGTGAGCCTTTATATATTATCCAAAAACCTCAAATTATTTGCTGCTCCTGCTGTGTAATTGATGTTAATTGCACTGGGCTGAAATCCAATATGCTCCTGAGATCAGAGCTGACCGGTCAGGGTGAGTTGGCAGTCTGGTTGTAAGCAATAGGAAGCTCTGAAAGACCTTGTTGACCTTTGGCAGATGGCCAAAACATGTCTATCCCAAGTGCCAGTAGTGAATTTTAACACCTCTTTCTCTGTAATCCTGTCTGCCTGACTTTTTGCCACTCCATTACATTTATTTATCAGTTTTGCTTTGTAATTTAGTCTGAGATGTTCTTTACATTTTTTTGTTAAACAATAATGTTCATTCACCTGCAGCAACAGGTTTTTTATTTATTATCCTTTATTCAACCAAGATAAAACTCTTTGAGGTTACATTTTTTTTGCAAGTGGGTCCAACTTCAGTTATAATGCATTTAAACAATAAATATAGTATACAGTGTTTTGCAAAAGTATTCGGCCCCCTTAAACATTTCAAACTTTTTCCACATTTCAGGCTTCAAACAGAAAGATATGAAATTATATGTTTTTGTTAAGAACAAGTGAGACACAATCATGAAGTGGAACAAAATTTATTGGATATTTTAAACTTTTTTTTAGGAAATAAAAAACTGAAAAGTCGTTTGGGGTTTGTCTCTATCAGTTTTGCACATTGAGAGACTGAAATTTTTGTCCATTCTTCCTTACAAAACAGCTCGAGCTCAGTGAGGTTGGATGGAGAGCGTTTGTGAACAGCAGTTTTCAGCTCTTTCCAATGATTCTCGATTGGATTCAGGTCTGGACTTTCTAACATTCTAACACCTGAACACATTTATTTGGGAACCATTCCATTGTAGATTTTGTTTTATGTTTTGAATCATTGTCTGGTTGGAAGATACATCTCACTCCCAGTCTCAGGTCTTTTGCAGACTCTTTTGCAGACTCTTCCAGAATGGTCCTGTATTTTGCTCCATCCATCCTCCCTGTCCCTGCTGAAGTAAAGCAGGCCCAAACCGTAATGTTGCCAACACCATGGTTGACAGGGGATGGTGTGTTTAGGGTGATGAACTGTGTTGCTTTACTCCAAACATAACGTTTTTGCATTTTGGCCAAAAATTTCGATTTTGCTTTCATCTGACCAGAGCTCCTTCTTTCACATGTTTGGTGTATCTTCCAGGTGCCTTGTGGCAAACATTAAACGAGACTTTTTATGGATATCTTTGAGCAATGGCTTTCTTCTTGCAACTTTTCCATAAAGGCCAGATTTGTGCAGTGTATGACTGAGCCTCGCACCTCAGCTGTAGGTCTTTGCAGTTCATCCAGCGTGAACATGGGCCTCTTGGCTGCATCTCTGATCAGTCTTCTCCTTGTTTGAGCTAAAGTTTTAGAGGGACGGCCGGGTCTTGGTAGATTTGCAGTGGTCAGATACTCCTTCCATTTAAATATGATCACTTGCACAGTGTTCTTTGAGATGTTTTAAGCTTGGGAAATCTTTTTGTATCCAAATCCGGCTTTAAACTTCTCCACAACCGGTATCTCTGCCCTGCCAGGTGTGTTCCTTGGTCTTCATGATGCTCTCTGCGCTTTAAACAGAACTCTGAGACTATCACAGAGCAGGTGCATTTAAACGGAGACTTGATTACACGCAGGTGGATACTATTTATCATCATCAGTCAACAATGGACCATTCAGAGATCCTCACTGAACTCCTGAAGTGAGTTTGCTGCACTAAAAGTAAGGGAGCCGAATAATATTGCACGCCCCACTTTTCAGTTTTTTTTTTTCTAAAAAAAGATTAAAATATCCAATAAACTTCGTTCCACTTCACGATTGTGTCCCACTTGTTGTTAATTCTTTACAAAAAATTACGACTTCAGGTTTTATGTGCCTAAAAGTTAAGAAGTTCTAGGGGCCGAATACTTTTGCAAGGCACTGTATATAAAATATTAAACAATCAAAAAAATAAAAAAGGACTTTCTGGTTTTTTTTTTCTGCAAACAGAATTGCAACAAAGCAGTGCAATTCACAAAAACAAGTTGAATGCTTTAGGTTAAATGCCTAAATTATAAATAATAATAAAGTTATAGTGGTTTTCATGGTAGAACAACAAAAATAATTAATTTGGGACCAAGTTGGTATGTTATTGTCATCAAATTGTTGTTTCTTGCTGGTTAATCTTTGTTTAGCTTCCCTCCTTGGGTCCCTCATTATCCTGCCCATGGGCTTTTTTTTTGTTCCTTTGATTTAAAATGTGAATGTCTCCTGTGTTTTTTATTATTTCTAGCTCAAGGAGAAAATGGTGTTCCTAACCACCACAGCGAATAAAAACTTTTTCAACATTTGGTGGCCTTCCACCAAAGCATAATATATTGTTAATGCTTATACGTTTTTATAAAATTGTGTTAGTAGTTGTCTGATGCTTTTTTATTACACTTTTATTTGATACTAAACTTAAAAATTAAACAAGAATCTTAAGAAACGGTCACTTTATATTCCATCCATCCATTATCTTCCGCTTATTCCTCTACTAGGGTCACGGTGGGGTTCCCCATGCCCATTTAGGGGAGAACATCTCGGGCGCCGGGCAAATCTATTGCTAGGCACACACTCACTCACGCATTTACACACAAACACACACTATACAGGGCAATCCATGTTTTTGGACTGTGGGGGGAAACCGGAGAACCCGGAGGACACCCACGCAGACACGGGGAGAACATGGAAACTCCACCAAGACTGGGATTACAACCGGGAATCCCCAGCGCTGAGAGGCGAATGTGCTAACCACTAAGACACCGTGCCGCCCTCAATTTATATTCCATATCATTTCAATATCTATGAATAATTGTATTCTGACATAAGGGTCCGGCTGTCCAATCTATATACAGACTTGCTGTTTAGCACCCTCACACTTCCAATCGCCCTGCAAGACAAGCCTCATGAGTTTAATGTTGGCTGCCAGAATCAGTTTGTGAGTTTCCTCTTTCTCACTTTTGCTGTGATTGACACCAGTAGTAAACCCTCAAAAGGTGCCAATGTGCGACATGGTCATGGCAACGTCTTTCCCCTTCATTATTCAAAAATCATTTTCCTCTCAGCACATTGACTAAGCATCTAAATAGATGACTGATTAGAGTGATGGAACGTTTGTAAGAGCATCTTGTGGATACTCATCAGAGACTATTTGTTCTAATGCCTGTCTGAGCCACTAACTGAATAGTGTCTGATGGACCAATTTTATTTTCTTGTTGTCATAAGGGGCAGATGAAGATGTAGGGTTAATTGAGTTCTCGTAATGTAACCACCCAACCATAAATTATCTCGTGTTTGTTAATTGGTCGATGAGTGAAGACCTATATATACATACATGCATGCACATAGTGACATGGTTTAATCATGATGAACTTATGAAAAGGTTAATCGAGATGAAGAATTACTTAGCGTTACCACAACAAAATCACCAATCGTTTTCCCAATTGCAACCTAATACTATTGTGATTTTGCCCTTGGGATCATTGTTTGTGATCTTAACAAGTGCTAACATTTTATGGGTAACCATTAAACTGCCTATAAATCAACCCATCTGCTATGATCAAAAGGCAGAGGTTTGTTCGTAAATGAAACCGCAGGAGGCCAGCGTTTTGCCATTAAAGACCCCAAGTTATAAAACTGTCCAATAATTAACATTTAGGATATGTACAACATCTTAGTTTTTAAGACCAGGGTGAAAATCTAATTAGGTTAGGTATCCTACACATAAGCCATTTTCTTAAGCATAAGGGCAAAGAGGGGATTTATGAATAATGAGATCTTATAAACTGAAATGTGAGTCGCTGCAGGCCTGCATCCTGTTCGATATAAAAAATGTTAATAGTGGAAAGGTTGGTTGCTGATGCTTTAGGGCTCGGGCATGTCTGTACTGTAATATCGCGAAAGTAAGACATTCATTCTCTACTGCCAGGTTCACGTCAAGGTTCAAGTACAAGGTCAAAACAGTGGTAGTTAAGTATTTCCTCATCGTGTCCGCCATATAACCTTTTGGAAAATGTGTTCTGTGCTCACTTCACCAGTGTGTGTATTTGTGTGTGTTTCACTGCACGGATGGGTTAAATGTGGAGGACAAATTCCTCTGTGTGTAAGCACTGTAGGCAAAATAAATCACTTTATCACTTTATTTATCTGACCTTTGATAATCACTATTCTAAAACCCATATTTCATAACTATATACTATGAATTTATAGAAGTTAAAAAAAGCAACAATATCCCCAGACTGCACCGTCCCCCAGACAGTGGACTGGCATCCAGTGGACGATTGATAAGGTTCACCTGAGGTCTGCCAAACTTCTGTTCATTATCATCAGACAAACGTACTTATTCATCTCCAGCCAAAAATTAGGAAAATAATGATGTTTAGTCACAGATGTGCCACAGATGTTATTGTGTAACTGAACATTCAGACTTCATTAAAACATACGTCCAAAAATCAACTGTTAAATTAATTGCACTTAAGACAAACTACAAAATATTTGGAATTGTATTTCTAAAACAAATAGAGAAATAATTCTTCAATACAGAGTCTGCAGATAAAAGGGGAACGCTTGCAGCGCTTTTGAAAGCTGTCGGATGTGATTAACAGAGACAAAAACATGGCCCCGGTGAGAGAATGGTCAATTAAAACCAAGGAAATAATGATAATTTTGTTTGGAAGTTTGAAGTTTTAAAAAGTTCACAACAAAGAATGAAAATAACATTTAAATAGACACAAAAAACTGGCTGATTTATATAAAATTCACATGTAGTAAAAAATTTGGAAACCCAGCATTAATACATAAATAAAAAAAAAAAAAGAAGGTGATGATTGGATCTTAAATCTGATTTGCTCAAGATGATGATTACATGTTTTCTTGTGTTGTCTTAATATGTATAATAAAATGTCTTAATAGATAATATATGAGGGCCGCACAGTGGCTTAGTTGTTGGCACGTTCACCTCTCAAATCTACATAGAGTTTCCATGTCCTCCCCGGGTCTGCGTGAGTTTTCTCTGAGTTCTCCGGTTTCCTCCCACAGTTCAAAAACATGGATTCAAGGTAAATTGAATGCTCGAAATTGCATTGTATAGTGTGTGCTTGTGTGAGTGAGTGTGTGCCCAGCAATATATTGTAACCCTGTCCTGGGTGTATCTGCCCAGCGCCCGAGATGTTCTCCACTGGATGGGCACGGGGAACCGCACTGCAGCCCTGTAGTACTCAGGAAGTGGGCGAATTAGTGATGAGTGAGTGAGTCAGTGAGGGCTTTGGCATTTTCAGGTATAGATAATAATATCTTTTAATATTTAAAGATGACGGCTTTGAAGAAAGCAGAAAATCAATTTTCTTAGAAAATGGTATTGCAGATTTAAGTTCAAGTCGAGTCACTAAAGTCCATGTCCATGATCCTTCTGGTCCTGAGGGATTATGTCACTGTAGCAACTTTTTGGTTCTGATCAAAACTGCTTTGAGTTCCTGCAACGATTTATTAAAAAGTCCTGACAGAAGTGTTATTAAAAAAAAAAATCTAACCCAGAAGTAATAAAAACATGAATTAATTTCCCTGCATCTTGAAGGGAAAGTACAAGTTATCTCTAAAGTAAAGAAACATATGAATGAAACCGGTTTGGCACACCGCAATCCAATTTTAAAGAAATCTAAAAAAGATCTAAAGTGAAGTAAAGTAATATCTATGACGTTTTTATGTACATTTTTATGTAAACGGTTTGTATTTGGTTTATTAGTAATATTCACGCTCATTGCATTGGGGCAATGGGGACATTGCAGGAAATACAAGAGGTTATTTTATTTGCCTGTGAAGCTGTAACTTTAATCTTTAGGGATAAAAAACATCTTTTTGAGGCGATGTTGGTGACCGCAAAAAAAAAAAAAAAAAAGTAGTTGAGAAAGTTAAGACTTTGCAATTAATTAGCTGACAGAATGTGCAGCATGAGACTCCGACACCTCTGACTACAACAATATAACTTCGATATAGTGGTGATTTTTTTCTTTCTACAAATAAGGAAAGCCTGAACCTTGCACGCAGAACTCAGTGTTTGGCTTAATCCACTCAGTGAGATCATCAGATACCATGGTGCCTGAGTTTGTATGTTATTAGTAAATCTTTGAATCCACTTCAAAACCCTACCAACCTGTAAGTTTAACTATTAGGATCAAATTTTCTTTTACTCAAAAATCTAAACCAGCTGGGAGATTAGGATTTATTTGATCGTCTTATCAGATGTGCATTACAATAATTTAATTCTAAAGACATAAAGAATGAATCTTTTTCACTGCGTTTTGAAAGGAAAGCATATTTCTAAGCTTGGAGATGTTACAAAGGTGGTCACAATTTCAGCAATATTGCTGCCTTGCTACTTAAAAAAGAAAGTCCAGAATCAATCATGACATCTGAATTATTTACAGATTACTCCGATCTAATCAAAAAGTCATTAACATTTAACATAGCTTTAGAAACTTAACTTTTTTGTCCTTGGATCCAACATTAAGAACATCTGTTTTATGGAAATTATAAAATCCACTCATTAATCCTTTTAAAGACCCTCTTAATTTACCGATTGGGTAAATATCATTGGGTTTTTATGAAATATATAACTCTGTGATTATGGTGTGGGGCCATCAATCTAGAAGTTGGGCGTTGAGAGCACAAGTCTATTAAAAGTTACCAGCATGAGCTCTTAGACAAGGCCATTAACACTCATTGCTTCTGGGTTTCTGTATCATGGCGATACTCTGTTCTCTGACCAGACATTAAGTTGGGACACCTGTAAGAGGACTTTAGCTAAAGTAATTGGTGGGACCGGGAATCTAACCAAGGACCTTAAACCACTGCTTCTTGTTTTAAATTATTTTATATCTGAATCAATACACTTTTTTTATCCTTTTAGCAGGATAGGCCACAATCTGACACTGGTGAGATCTCTGGCAGGCTTCAGTTAATCCATTGGGGTTGAACTGGGCGGTCTGTATGTTTGGTCATGACGTATATAACAATGTGGGGTCCGAAACTTGTTTAGTCGCTCATGTGGGTGGCATCGTAGCACAGCAGTAAGTAATTTGTGCCTCATTGTTGGCTTGATTCATAAGTTAAACAAATAAAATGCATGTGTATGCGCATATCCTCCCTGTGTCCGCATGGGTTAACATTGATGTCAAGGCATTAAACTCAAATAAATAAACCAATAAAACCCTCATGTTAGGGGACTCCACAACTCCTCAACATAAATCATTACATTTCAAGTAGAAACTTTGGTAAAAGTTAGGTTTAGCATCAGCCTGGTAGGAATTATGATTAGGGTCTCCATGAAATAAATGGAGGTCAATGTTTTAACAATGCATGCATACATTCTGTGAGTGTGTTTTTGGTGCCTTCATCACACTGTGCAAAGTTCTGTAATACCTAGACAATGGGGACTGAAAAAGGTTTCAGCTATGTCACAGCGTGCAGCAGCCCCCGAGATATTTCAAATACAATTTTAAAACGGACTTCCCTCAGCTCTCCTCCCAGTGCTCTACTGGAGCCGTGCTGTGTGCAAATAGAGGCCAACTTCTAACAATGACACAACAATTTCTTGGTTTGTATCGCTCTTTTTCTTTCATTCTTCATGTGTCACTCATCTAGATAACTGCTACCTCACCTGGGAAATCACAAAATTGGGGAGCTGGAATAAGAAAACGAGGAAAAGAGGATTTTTATCACATTTACAGCCAGTATTCTTCAGATGTTGGTCAAGTTTGTTCTTTGGCTTTGTTGCTCATGCACATCCTGCATTAACACCAAAAGGTAGTTGGATGAAACAAGCATTTGTTATTCACATTCGGTAGCTCAGAATACCCTTTGCATATATCTTTTTTGGAATGCCAAAATTTACCCTTTTCTTACTGTATAACTAAAATTACCCTTAGAATGAATACCGGGTTATATGCAGTTATGAAAATTATTTTTTTCATTAATTGTTGCCTGAGCAAACAATTACAATAATATAGCTTACAAGGCTATCTACAGAGGTTGGACAATGAAACTGAAACAGCTGGTTTTAGAGCACAATAATTGATTAGTATGGTGTAGGACCTCCTTTTGCAGCCAATACAGTGTTAATTCGTCTTGGGAATGACATCTACAAGTCCTGCACAGTGGTCAGAAGGATTTTAAGCCATTCTTCTTGCAGGATAGTGGTCAGGTCACCACGTGATGCTGGTGGAGAACATTTTCTGACTCGCTCCTCCAAAACCCCCCAAAGTGTCTGAATAATATTTAGATCTGGTGAGTGTGCAGAACATGGGAGATGTTCAACTTCACTTTCATGTTCATCAAGGCAATCTTTTGAACTCTGCACCCAGAATGTTGTGTGCATTGTGGTATTTGGAGTAAAACGGTGCTCTTATCCTGCTAACTGCACCTTCACACTCTGCTCTTACTGGTGCAATGTAAAGATTGACCACCAGGCTGCTCCAATTTGGCCATGAAACCTCCCCCCACACTAAAATGACAGTGGTTTCAGTTTCATTGTCCAACCTGTAGGTGGACTTTGTAGTTCTATAAATTACATTGCATATATACGTAATCTGTACATACTTTGTTATGATTCTGCGGTGACATGGTTGTGGTGTGTTAGAACACCAATTAGAACATACAGGTGTCTGATCCACTCGCACCATTATCCACCACCCTAATAATACCTGCTCTGTGGGGACCTGATCATCAAAATACAGGAACAAAGTATTTAGAGGAACAGATGGACTACAAAATCTAATTGTGGAACTACAAAGTCCATCTATACTGTAAGTGAAGAAACAATGAGCCGTATCAAATAAAATGAGTGTGCATTTGCATAACAACACAACTGGCTATGGTTAATTGTTCATTAAATGATGTTAATGGAGTTCTTCTGTATTTTATATGTAAACATTGTAATAACAGTACAAATAAATGAGTTCTTGCCGAACATATTTGTCCATCACCAGGTCTCCTTGCTCACTCTCTCGCTGGTGATGTCAGACCGGCCACAATTACGACTTGATTGTTGTTTTAATTATTCAGCAGCCCTTTCCCGGACTGATATAAAATCCTTGGGCTTTATTCATTTTTTAGCAGCTTTAGGATTACCACATGCCACAGAGAGCAGTTAAACGGCAGAGTGATGCTATTAAGCGAGTACCCAACCCTCATTATTCAGAGAACGCAAAAAGACATACATTCGAACGGAAAAGTTGGAAGATGTTTGTTTAAATCGAGGACTAAAAGACAAAGGGCAGCTGTTTGGGGCTCAATTGGAACTCGTGCATTTACTATCTGTTAAAAGTGCCATTGAATCCCCTCCTCCCACAGTCCCACAGTAGCCATTAGCTCATTGGCCTATTACAGGACCGAGGCCTGGCAGTAATTGGCTATTTCACACATGTAAGGGTTGATGTAGCAGAGGCGAAAGGGCACGCAACCAGTCTGTCTTTGTGTAATGTTATAGCCATCCATCAATTATTACAAGGCACGGTGAGACATGACGACGTCCTAGAAGGGGCCTTTTGTCAAGGCCTCCCAACTCACCCAATCCTCGATCCATTGCTTGTCTACGTGTGGGTGGCTGCGCATTGGATACTCACCAACTACGAGACAAAGAGCCAAAAATATTTACCCCACACCTCTGCAAGATGACACGTAGACAAAAGGAGGTTTTGCCGTCACAGCTGCCGCCCACAGACCGGCGGCCTTTTTATTTCCCAATGTTGACTGAAGCAATGCTTTCCTTTAACTCTGATTTTTCACTCAGGCACGGCGGAAAGCACGAACCCTGACGGCACAGCTGTTGTTTTTGGACGGGGTTTGTTCTTGCAGTAAGCCAGTTTGGCAGTTCTCTAAAACAGACATAAACCAAGCCTCGTGTCTTCAGCAAAGAACTCATCTGTCGTGTAGTAGCTGAATGAACACCGTGCCTCATTACCGTGGCTCCCAGTTCGCATACGTGCTGCAAATCAGTGGCTATAATGAATAATTCAGCGATGCTTTTGCTCAGTCTTTAGAATAAAATCGCTAATAAGACGAATGATAATCTTCACTATGAACTCAAACACCCAGTGATGCATCAAAACTAAAGGAGTGAGCCGTATGCATGCTTTGGGTGATCAGCTAAGAGTAATTGTACAATTAGCATTTGCAAATGTGCAAATATAATATGTTAATGACAGATAGCTGGTTGTTTACAGAAAAAGCTACGTGCGTAATGATGAATAATAAACTATTATGTGGAGAAGAAATATTTAATGTAATTGCATTAGCAAGCGAAGGACATAGGTGGCACTTTACTGGAACACGAAAGTTGTAATTACACATACCGCATGACCGCAAGTAAATCTAAACATCCATGGTCATGTGACCATGTCAGTGGTTTGTGATTGGAAGGTGGAGCTACAGTACAGGCCTGAAGTTTGGACACACCTTCTCATTCAATGCATATTTTTGTTTTGTTTTTCATGACTATTTACATTGTAGATTCTCTCTAAAGGCATCAAAACTATGAATGAACACATGAGGAGTTATGTACTTAACAAAAAAGGGGGAAATAACTAAAAATGTTTTACATTCTGGGGTCTTCAAAATAGCCCGCTTTGCTCTGATTACTGTTTTGCACACTGTTGGTTAAGATGAGCTTCAAGATGTAGTCACCTAAAATGGTTTTCAGGTGTGTTAATAAGGGTTAATTCGTATAATTAATTAGAATGCCAACCTACAAGTTTTAGCTTTTTACCTATCCATCCGAGGTGTTGGGTTTGATGGAGCGAACAAACAATCAAACGTAGTAAAGCGAGAAACTATTTGTTTTTTTAACGACATGGTAGGTAATCATGGAGCCAAGTTTCCACTCTATAGGTACCTGAAAAGACCCCGATGTGACACTGGAGGGGTCTTGTGTTCGATGGCGATATCAAACAAATCATTGAATTTGGAAAAGTGAGAAGCAGTTAATTTTAGACCTGATGGGGAATGAAGGAGCCAGGTTTCAGATCTGTAGGTTCTTGAGAAGACTACACCCTGGAGGGGTCCTGCATTTGATGTTGAGCCATTGAACGTAGAAAGGTGAGAAGTACCAAATTTCAGCCTGGTAGGTACTCAGGAAGTGGGCGATTAAGTGATGAATGAGTTAGTGAGTCAGTCAGGCATTTATTGGTAACGATGACTGGACACTGGACAAACATCAGCATATGGTAGTCTACAGTAAGTCCATAGTGCTCACAGATGTTAGTTTAAAGACCCATATAAAGTCTAGCCATTTGATTAGCGGATTAGCATTGAGATTGATTTTAAATACGCACTTTATTGAGTCAGTGACTGAGGAAATCCAGGGAGATTTTGCAAGTCTGAGAGAAATACAAATCCTCTTTGGCATCTTATCTCCACTGCTCTGTAGAGCATCAACACAGCTGAGCAAGACAGAAAGAAAATCGAGGAGCTAAAACGGGATTACTAGAAAATCAAAGATTGCATCAGCGCAAACCTGCATATGATCGGCTCAGCCGGATTTCCTTACTTCGCAGTTCCTTCCGCGGTGCACATACAACCATAAAGTCCCCTAATAGTATATTTATCCATAACAACGTCCACAGTCTGTAGCTGCTCCTAAATAATTTCCTAAAACTGTTGAATACAGATACCACAACAACTACGACACATGGATCAACAATAACAACTTTCTATGAATCCAGTATTCATTATGCATTACGACACTTGTCATAAGCCATCTTAGATATTCCTACCCATACTCACAATATGTTATAAGAATATGCTGTAGGGCCTCATAACACAATGTATTATAATGCATATTTTACCTGTTAATTAACCATATTGTAGAGACCTGTGTCTTAAAGCTACATAACATATTCATAATGCTTTATAACACTTGATTTAAAAAAAAGCCTTTTTTAATGTACATATTCACAACATGTTATAAGAATGTCATAAGGCTTTATAACACAATGTAACAATGCATTATAATGCATATTTTACCTGTTAATCAACCATATTTTAGAGACCTGTGTCATAAAGCTACATAAAATATTTATAATGCTTTATAACACTTGTTTAAAAAAAGCCTTTGTTAATGTATGTATTTACATGTTTTAAGAATGTCATAAGGCTTTATAACACGATTTATATTCACTCCTTCTTCCTCCAAACATGACATGTTGAGTTTTTATCAACAGTTGGTTTGATCTGACCACGATATTCAACCAATCCTCTTCTGGATCTTCCATAATGCTCTCTGGAAAACTTCAGACATGTCCTGGCTTAAGCAGGAGGACATGCCTGGCACTGCAGGGTTTGAGTCCCTCTTGGCCTTGTGTGGTACTTACAGTAGCCTTTGTTACTCTGGTCTCAGCTCTCTGCAGGTCATTCATCAGGTCTTTCCATGTAGTTCTGGGATTTTTGCTCACCATTCCAGTTTTGACCCCATGGGATGAGATCTTGCATGGGGCTCCAAATCGAGGGAGATTATCAAGGGTCTTGTCTTCTTGTCTTGTCTTCAGTTTTTTTTTTTTATTGCTCCCACAGATTGCTTCCACTCTTCCCAGCCTGATGTAGGTCTACAATATTAAAATTCTGGTGCCCTTCAAGAGCTTTTTGGTCTTGGCCATGGTGTTTGAGGCTGTGGACAGGTGTCATTTATAGAGATAACCAGGTCAAACCGGTGCCATTAATACAAGTAAAAAGTGGAGGACAAAATAGCTTCCTAAAGAAGTTACAGGTCTTTAAGAGCCAAAAATCTTGTTGATAATGGGTGACCAAATACTAATTTTCCACCATAACTTTCAAATAAACTTCCTAAAATGTGATTTCCTGGCTTTGTTTTCCTCATTTTGTCTCTTATAGTAGAAGTATACTTATGGTGAAAAATACAGACCACTCTCGTCTTTCTAAGTAGGAGAACCTGCACAATCAATGGCTGACATAATACATAATGAATAATGAATACAAGGTTCAAAGATTTGAAAGATTTCAAAGTATTACTGATTGCATTGTTGTGTAATTATGATGTTATAATGCAGCTCGACATACTTGTGGTCAGCTGGTAGTCACATGGCTGATCGTTCTTTGTGTAATTCAGAGCACAGATGTCCTGACCCAACTTTCTATGGATTCCTTACATGGATCGTTGTACGTTCATAAAGACGTTTTGATCGGACTTTCTCTCACCTCGCGCTTCACGCAGCAGGGCAGCAAGTGTAGCGAAGTAATCCCTGCAATGGGTAACACGTGGATTAAAAGCCTACTCTGGGGAAGCTGCAATAGCCATGGCAAATCATACGGAGGTGAATTATGTGGCTCCCTCTGATGGAGCAGACCCATTTCAAGAAGCCATAACTCATAAGTGAGCAGAGTGCAGGGTATCATGCTGAGCCAGCTCGTTTATAATCCCACAGAGCTGGGATCGAGTGGGATAACTTACGAATATATACATTTTTACATTTTACCTTCCATTTACATATCATTAAAAATGTATGAGCTATTACAGGGCCTTCATATTTCAGCCACTGATTGGTTTATAAATAAAGCAAATCCAGTGAAACCCCCAAAGATTAGCCCCTTCCCCGTATGTACATTGTGGGCCTATGAAAAAGTGAGGGCCTCGGTCACCTGCTTCACCCAGTGGAGACGGATGGAAGTCTCAATGCCTGATGCTACTTGAGTAAGCACCCGAATATTGCTTTATATCCTGCCGGGGTTAATAACCTGCCAGTTTGCAGACAGCCTGTCTGTGTACACACGGATACCCACGGCTCCATCACTCTTTCTGAGCGCACAATAAGACCTCTTCTAAGATTGCGCGCGCTGACGAGTCGACGTTCATAAGCAAAGGAAATATGAAAATTCAAATCCGCACCAGTTTGGATGCTTTATAAGGGAAATTACATTCAAATGAAGCAGTGGGGGGGCTGCTCATTTAGACGTGAGGCACTCAAGTCAGCACGATTAGACTGTTCAGCAGATAGAGAGAAGCCAGCGACAGAATTTACACAGAGTAAATTTAAACACTGAGATGAAGAGGAGACCGTTTCGGGCGCTGGGCAGTCACCAAGGACAGTGCGCCAATCCATCACTAGGCAAACACTCATCTCCTTATCTTTTGCTTAAGGACTAATTTGGGAGTGTGGGGGGTCCCCATGCCCATCCAGGGGCTAAGGTTTAAGGCACCCAGTACAGGACGCAAATCCCTCACTGGGAACACACTTCATCAATAACACAGACACTCTATGTATAGGGGCAATTCGGAGCAGCCAATTCACCTTAAATCCATGTTTTTGGGCTGTGGAGAACCCAGAGAAAACCTATGCTCGAAAGTGTGATCTACGCCTATAAAGCCAAAGCCTTTACTGACTCAACACTAATTCTCCCACTTCCCAAGTAAAGTACAGGCCAAAAGTTTGGACACACCTTCTCTTTCAATGCGTTTTCTGTCATTTCTGTAATTTTACATTGTAGATTCACACGGAAGGCATCAAAACTAAGAATGAACACATGAGGAGTTAGGTACTTAACAAAAAACGGGGAAATAACTGAAAACATGTTTTATATTCTAGTGTCTTAAAAATAGCCACCCTTTGCTCTGATTACTGCTTTGCACACTGTTGTTCCTTGTTGTTCCTTGTGTACTGTATCCACAAGGAACAAATTTGGCATCGTGATTCCCTCGGCGTGGCATCATGTCCTTGGAAAACCTAAGTACTTCTCATCTTCCTGCATTCAACAGTTTGTTCGATATCGCCATCGACCGCAAACCCCACCAGAGTCACGCCGGGGTCTTCGAGTACCTGCATCTGAACCTTGGCTCCTCCATTCCCGACCATGTCCTTGAAAAATACATCTGCCCCTCACAAATTTGATTGTTTGTTTGCAATCACCATTGGTTGCAACACCTTGGATGGACTGGGGTCTTCGAGAGTACCTACAAAACTAAAATTTGGCTCCGTCATTCCTCTTCTTGGAAAACCTACTTTTAAATCCACGCAAGACAGCAACCGCGTGGACGCCATAGTCCCAACTAACACTATATTCATTCCACATATTCATTTTAGATTTTTATTTGCCACAAACCTCACTCTATAATAAGACGTTCATTTATTAAAATATATAAACCCCAAAGCCATCACTCATTCAAAACCAATTGCATTTAAACTTGCACGTACTTCTCCAAAATCATGTTTCCTAATGTTTTAATAAGAATTAAATCATTTTATTTTTCTTAATTAACAGGACAGCTGGCGCCGTGATATCATCTTAACTATTATTCATGGTACAATTGAATTATTCGTATCAGTACAGCACAAATGCATAGCTCACTGCAATTCTGCCTCTGTACACAAACTCATTTTCATTCCGCGGAGCATCGCAACATTTGCTCTACCAGTTGTTGCACTTAATTGTGTAATCTTCGTCTTTGTGTCAGTTGGCTGTACGTTAAGCGTCATGCATTTCTCCGTGTGTCAGTTTGCTCCTGGCGCAGCATGCAGGGTAATGAAGCTCTTTATCTTATGCTTAAGGACTTAGGGAGTAAGTTGGGGCTGGGGGGGTTTCTCACGCCCATCCATAGGAGAAGGTTTAGGGCGCTGGGCTGCTACACCCAAGACAGGACGCCAATCACTCACGCAGACATACTACTTATAGGGGCAATTTAGAGCACACAATTCCTCTTAAACCCATGTTTTTGGACCGCAGAGAAAACCTATGTTCTAACTCGCAGACATGATGTATACCCATAAAGTCCAAAGCCTTTATTTACTCAACATTAGTTCCCCTACTTCCTGAGTACCTACAAGGCAGAAATTTGGCGTCGTGATTCCCCCATCATGTCTTTGGAAAAAGTAAGTATTTCTCACCTTTCTGCATTCTTGGGGTCTTCAAGTACCTACAGATATGAAACCTGCCTCCGCCAATCCATACAATGTCCTTAAAAAATATATCTGCACCTCAGTTTCCTTTGATTGGTCGTTCACGATCGCCATCGATTGCAACATCTAGGATGGATTGGATCTTTGAGAGTTCCTACAAGGCTGAAACTTGGCTCCATCATTCCTGTCCTTGGAAAACCTACTGATAAATTCACGCAAGACAGCAACCGTGTGGAAAACACCCGCTATATTCACAAACCTCGCTCTAAAATAACACTTTAATTTAAAATATATATACACACCAAAGCCATCTCTCATTTGGCGGCACGATGGGTTAGTGGTTAGCACATTTGCCTCTCAGCGCTGGGGATTCCCGATTCGAATCCCAATCTGGGTGGAGTTTGCATGTTCTCCCCGTGTCTCCGTGGGTTTCCTCCGGGTTCTCCGGTTTCCTCCCACATTCCA
>JAOUQT010132374.1:0-18952 GCA_025769995.1 Xyliphius kryptos | reverse complement strand
GTTGGGGCGCTGAAATGATGCAATTCCGGCGGGGCCCTCTCGACTTAAGAGTCTACAGTATCTGCCTCTTTTAGTTCTGCTGCTCTAGTCAGTTCTGCCGAAGTCACATGCTGCACTGTGTGTCAATCATACTTCATTAATTACAGAATTTTCGGTGCTTCATTAGCTCTAACTGTGTTTCTTGTCTGTTTTTCTGATGTGTCGTCTTGAGGTGTCCCCATATCCTCCTATATGGCACTGCGGATTCAACCATTATGAAAGGAACATGGACTTCTGTTGGACTGCCAGCGTTGCAGTCCTGGAAGATGGACTCATAGTTATAATTTTTACTATTGTTTAATATGGACACATATGGACTGATCTATAAACAATCTGTACATGGTGGTCCTACTCTGCTGCTGCCTGGCCGCTCAAGGAGGATGAGTTCCCTGAGCCTTGGTCCTCCCAAGGTTTCTTCCTAAAAATAAAATCATAACCGGGAGTTTTTTCTTGCCACTGTCGCTTCGGCTTGCTCTTTGGGGGGTTTAGGCTTTGGACTCTGTAAAGCTGCTTTGTGACAACACACAGTTGTAAAAAGCGCTATATAAATCGAATTACTTGAACTTGAACAAGTTCTGGCGCCGGTATTTTTAATATGGGTATTTTAAGAGTTGAACAATTAGTTGTATGTTGTTGAATTAAAATCAAATGTTTTGAGAACCACAAGGCAGAAACAGTAAGCAAAAACTTAAGCAATTTCAAAACTTTTCTTCATATTGAGCTTAATTTGTTTTCCATTTCTGTTTCTGAGCAAAATATTTTCAGTACATGAGCAATTTATTTGTACTTTCATAAAAGACAAATTTCTGAGCTATTTTAAAACTTTTACAGTTATACAATCATTTTCTCAGTAAGATTTTTTTTAAAATTGATGTGAGAGTAAAGAGGATAAAGGCTGAAAGTGATTGAATAAAAATGAAATTATAACCATCAAGTAAATAACATCTCCAGGTTCAATATTTTGCTTTTCACTCCGATCAAACAGACGCAATCGCAAATCTAAATGATTTAAACGAAACACGTTATTAACTGGCATTGAGAACAGGTACGAATTTCCTGAATTCTCCAACAAAAAGGTTAGAAATGTTTGCTTGAGTTTGAATATGTTCTGTCCTCATCTTGATGTATTATAAGAATTTTTAAAAGGTTAAAAAAAAAAAAACAGTGACAGAAAAAAACGGTAACAGTTTCTATAAATCTGGTATTCATAATGTATTATAATTGCATTCATAACACTTTATAACATTTGTCATAAGCTTTAGTTAATGTACACAGATATTTATAATCAGTCATTTATTGTTATAACAATTTGACATAAGACTTTATAACACAATGTAACATAATGCATTATAATCTTAACTTATTTAAACTTTTGATTGTTTGATTGTTTAATTCAATGTTGAGACATTCTTATTTAAAACAAGATGATTACACTTTACTTAAGTCTGTAAAGAGCATTTATAAGCCTTTATAAGTCATTATATACTACTATGTATGCTCTCGCCTTCAAAGAGGTCATTAATGACAACACTACTTTATAAATTTAAAGAGAGCTGATAAGCTTTTATAAGCAGTTATGAGAACTTATGTCATTTTCCAGAATATGTTAATAAACAGTTCTAATTCATAATGCACTATGCCACTTTGTGTTATTACACCTTATAACATGTTCTTATAACACTTAATGAGCGGTATGGGGTATGTACATCTATAGACATTAACAAAGGCTAATGACAAGTATTATAAATCATACTGAATACTTTATAAAGCTTTATAAATGGGTTAATAATATATTATGAATACTGACTTTATGTAAAGTGTTACCGAAAAAACGATCAAAACAACAACAATTAACCTTCACAAACAGCATTAAACTTTGTCAAATCAGTCAGAAGTGTTAATGAATGTATTGCTGTGGAACTGCAATGGCAGCTCAGTCTGTTTCTTGGGAACATGTACACATACTACACAAGACGGAGTTTGCAGTGAACTATGTTAATGTGTGGTGACCATGCTAGACAAATCATGACCATGTTGATGTTCTAAGCCGAGGTAGATTCTAATCATCTTAAATTATATTAGTGATTCCATCTCATCTTTCATAGTAATATGTTAAATAAAAGTGGAGTGGATACAGTTTTGGTGTGCAAATGCTATAATACGTTACATAATATCATGGCGGTAAAACTACTCAACCAATCAGATTGTGAGGTAGGGACTAACTGCTGTATTAAACGAATGAGTACGATGCAATATTACCAATTACAGCACTTTTTGTAACATCATATTAACTACAAATTAATTAGAGTCTATATTTGTACCAAATATGGAGTTGCGTCCTTTTGATTTGTCAACACAAAAGTCAGTTTGGGTTATAAAAAAAATAAAATAAAATAAAAATAAATCAAAAACAGCTTTGTAACATTTGTCATAAACCTTTGTTATTGTACATTGATGTTCATAATCATAGTCATAAATTGGTATAACAACATGACACAAGGTTTTAGAACACAAAATGACATTGGCATTGCAATATGAACTTGTTTAAACTTTTGATTCTTTGGATGTTTAGACATTATTACTTAAAACAATATGATTACATGAAGTCTGTGAAGAGCATTTATAAGCTTTTAAAAGGAATTATGAACAGTTATGAGCACCTATAAAGTTCTTTTCAGAAAAAGCACTCATTAAACACAAACATTGTAAGGCTTCGTGTCACTGCTCTCTAGAAGCAGAAATTTGTTAAAATATTAGTGGTTAACAGTTACAATATAGTGGTTAGCACGTTTGCCTCTCAGTGCTGGGGATTCCCGGTTCGAATCCGGATCTGGGTGGAGTTTCGATGTTTCAAAAACATGGAATCAAGGTAAATTGAATGCTCTAAATTGCCCTGTATAGTCTATGTGTGGCTATGTGAGTGAGTGTGTGTTCAGCGCTTGATTGGCGCTCAGTAGTGGGTGCATTTGCCCAGCGCTCAAAACGTCCTTCTCGTGTAAGGCATAGGGAACCCCAAAGCGACCCTAGTAGAGATTAAGTGGAAGATAATAAATGAATGATATGAAATCTTGTACTTCATAATACTTTATTACTGTGGTTATTTTACATCTATGGACATTAGCAAAGGCATATTACAAGTATTATAAAGCATTATGAATACTTTCTAAAGCTGTCTACATGTGTTAATAATGCCTTATGAATATCAGAATTATGTAAAGTGTTACTAAAATATAGCATTTATAATGTATAATGTCACTTTGTGTTATAAAGCCGTATGGCATGTTCTTATAACACTTTATGAATGTGGTTATGTATATTTATGGACATTAACAAAAGCTTATGACAAGTATTATAATGCATTATGAATACCGAATTGATATAAAGTGTTACCAAATATGATTAGTCATGAAATGTATACCATATGTTTTCTGTGGGTTATAGTTGTGAGTAAAAAACACACATTTATTCAAAATCAGATTTAATTTAGGATCTAACTGCACTAGACATGTAACAACACATTCATATTGTTAAACACTCTGGCTTCCTAAAATGTGGTGTTCCGGGGGGAACAGAGCCGAACAGATATTGTGACCTTGATAAGAATTCTTCTGTGTAATGCAAAGGTCAAACTTAACATGTATAAACGTTTAAATGAGGATCTATTACAACTCATAAAGACAATATTGATATTCATAGAAACTGTTAAAAAAAAAAGTTTTTTTTCAGTCGCCCCAGGGGCATTTCATTCAACGACTTAGCTGACTCAGCAAATATAGTGTTGTTTTCATTCACTGGGAAAAAAAGAGCTTTCGCTCCTATTTCCCACCACACTTCCAGGCCAAGAGGCAAACGGCTCTTAAATTGCTCCTGGCAGCACTTTTCTAGCTCTGATTTACAATTTCATCTACAATCTTACTTTGTTAGTCAGGCTATATGCATGACAGGTTTCATCATGCTTGCATTTAGCAAGGCTGGACCAGCTGCCCACCATCTCCAAAATCCTTACTGCACTGTGCCTCGAGGCAGGCATCTTTCAGCCCGTGACCTTCATATTAGCATTTTTTTCAGGATTGGAACACACTTCAAATATGAGCTAACATACATTCAATATGGCAAGAAGCTGTTAGTAAGAAAGTATTTGCCATTTGACCTTGAAGCTCCTCACAGCTGATAGCTGAAGCTCCTCTTACCAGCAGATGAACTAATAAATATACATTGACAAAAAAAGATAACACACCAGTCCTTGAGAATATGTGTGAGTGTGTACGTTTGTGAGTGAGCATGTGTGCGTGCACACATTACCTGACCATTGTTTTAACTATCCAGGGTTTGTTTCCCAACAGAGGGACGGCCTCATCCATGAGAGGATGAGTCTTTATGAAGTTTAAAACCTCATCGGGAAAAGATGTGGAGGAGCTGAACCTGGAGCCCTGGCCAGCACATCCACCAGGCCTAAACACACACATGCACATAGACACAATTATGTATTGTAAATCAGAAACCAGGTAGTTCTAATCCTTAAATCTGATTGGTTGAGCTGTTTTTCCAGCCGTGACATTATTGACAATAACACACACCTCGTATCAATAAGTGATATAATACATAATTTTCCCGTTGTTTTTTAATAAATTGTGTCCTGTAATGTCACAACCAGTAGGCAGCTTGTAATGGTTAGAGAAACCGGAATCCTGTTACTCACTACTAGACATCACAGAAGACCAGTTTAATAACGATTTTGCTTTCAATAAACGCATTAATGAAACAAACCTTGTTTTTTCTTTTTATTATAGTGTGTTTGTAATGTTTATAAAAGCAATAATGCACTCGAGGTTGTTTATTTTTGTAATTGAATCATGGGAAAGAGGTATAAATGTACTCCGCTGCATGTCATGTCTAACATCTCTTGATATATTCACAATAATGCACACCCTCCTCGTGCCTTATTGCTTTAGTATAACGGGGGAAAAAAGGCATTACTACAACATCTTATTAATAAAAAGTCTGGTTGTGGTGCGAGAGTGTGATGAGCGGAGCCTGTAGACAAGAGGCAGGGTTGGAAGGCAGGTCAAGTAAACGGTGGCGCCTGCCTAAGGTTTCCTGACCTGCCTCCCAAGCATGGCTCCCGTCTTTAAGTTTCACTCATCACACCCTTTCACCACACTGGTTTAAATGCAGTATAAGTCTAATATATTAGGAGAACCTGTTCTAGTCCTTGAAGTGAATAATTAAAAGGTGGCAAATTATTGATAATTATTTCTGTGTCATTAACTATTCATTTTCCAGCTGAACATGGAGAAAATGAATCAGCTTTTTTACAGAGCCAATTTTATGACAGTTCTCCAAATAATACTTAAGTCACAATTTTAAGAATGTATGCTAAGCAAAGTTAAATCTCTTTTGGTTTAACAATAAAGAGGGCAAGTTTGTTTTAAGGGCCTACTTTGCTCAGACATGTAGTACATGACATGAACCAGTCACTGATTAATTCACCCAAACTGATTTGCTATGAGCGTTTAGAAAACTCTTTGATCACTTGGACAGAGTGCTCTCTATTAGCTGCAAAGCCGACGTGGACGGTGTACTCAATTAAAAAGAGTTACAAGTAGACTTTGGTGAAAAAACGTTTTCAGTTTAAGAGTAATTCCACCCAAATGCACCACAGAGCACCACAGAAGGTGATTCCTACCTGTGAACATTAAACTCTACAACACGTCACTTTATTTGTAATTTAATTCGATGTTTAATAGAAATTTATATAGTATATAGCGAGCGGCATGGTGGCTTAGTGGTTATCACGTTCGCCTCTCAGCGCTGTGGGTTGCCGGTTTGAATCCCTATCTGGGTGGCGTTTATGTCCTCCCCATGTCCGCATGGGTTTTCTCTGGGTTCTCCGGTTTCCTCCCACATTCCAAAAACATGGATTCCAGGTAAATTGAATGAATGAAGTTTATTTGTGGTTATGATACATCGCTAAATATAGCAGCCTGATATCATGAAAAGTTTTTTTTTTTTTGGGTGTGTGAGTGTGTGTATGTTGTCGTCTGCTTGGAAATGAAAATTTTGGATGTTTTAGAATGTTTAATCCGTCTTCATGGAGACTATAAATTAAATAAAATTATGGCGTGAAAAATAATTTGCGTATAGCAGCCTGATTGAAAAATCCAGTTATACATATAGCCATTAAAGAACCCCCTAAAGACATAAGTGCAGCAAATTTATTCGGCCTCCTTAGAGATTGATGTTAAATGCTTGTGTAAAAGTGTAGAATTTTTGAGGGAAGAGTTTTTAAGTTTTATATTTTTTTTTACTGAATTTTGAAAGATGGATTAATTTGTATGCAGCAGCCTAAGAAAATTAAAAAATCTATTTTTTTTTCTATTGAAAAATCTATTGAAAAGCAAACTCATGGGGTTTGACTGGAAAACCTCGGACAAGTTCGTGAAAGGTTTTCAAATTTAGCTAATTGGCAATAAAATAAAACTGTGTGTGGCTTATGGGTCCAAATAGCAAAGTTAGTTGTTTGGAGACTGAGAAAAAGATGTCTAGTCTGTGAAAAACTTTAGGTAGAAGTTAGAAGCCTAAACACATTGTGTCGCACTATAAAGACAATTTGTGTGACTTTAGCTATTGGCGAAGATGCACACCAGCATCATCTATCATTTAAGTTTGGTGTCTTTAGGACTAACGGTCTTGGCTGCCTAATGCGTTTTAGTAAAGGAAAATTATAACAAAAATAATAATTAAAAAAAAAAAAAAAGGTCTCAAGCTTCATGTGTTTGAATTTATACATCTGTGGTACTTAGATTGATTTAAATACTTAATTTTAGAATTTAATTGAGAGATGTGTCCAAATACTTGAGCCTATATACTGTTGTGTATGTATTGTTTTATATCATGAACAATATTGACTACCACTTTGCAGTTAAAACTTTATTTTATTCGAACTGAAAACTAATATAAATAATATTCAATTTGCCAAAAGATCAGGAATTTAATACTTTCTATTTCTAGGTTCATGCAGGGTATGATCTAATAGCCTCCCAAAAAATTTACAGTGTTATAAATGCTTGAACGCCGTCAGCTTCCCGTCAGCACACGGCCACAGTGGAAACAGAAGCTGCTATGGGGATTTCTTGACCTCAATCGCATCAAATTTCAAACCACCTTAAAGCTTATATAGTGATTCCAAATGAGGGCTCTGGCCTCTCAGTCACGTCTGATGGCTCTTCCCATTCTATGCTTTATTGATGATGTGGGCAAAGTGTTAAAAAGGTTTTGTTTCATTACCTGGGCTTAGGCACCACCTCCTCTGGAACAGGGGTCCAGATTGATTCTGGGGTTTTTTGTTCCTTGAACCTCCCTTCGAACACTCGTGCCAGTTGCTGCATGTCAAAGGCACATACCGCTGAGCCAGGGATGCTGGAAAAAAGTAAACAACAGTACAAACGGTTAGACAGTGTAAGTGAGCCGATTGAGCTTCTACATCAGGTGTTCCCCCACTTTTCTGGCCTGAGAACTTCTTTTCCAGTGGACCGGTCACCATGATCTACCAGGATTCATATATTTTTAAAAAAGCTTTAATGTTGTAACCCGATATACACACACATCATGTTGATATTATAAGCAATACGATGCAATCCAATGAAAAATAAAACACTTATTCCAATGATTTGCACTGAATGGTGTCAGCCAAGTGGGAGGAGTCTGACAGTAGCTGCTTCCAAGCAAGCTTTTAAATGATCATCAGTGAGGGTGGACCAATAGCTGGACTTCATTATTTTCATGTGGAGAAAAAGCTGATTCTAGAAGTAGGTTAAGCCCCCAAAAAAGTCAAATCTGTGGCACATTTTCTTATGTTTATAATAAGATGTCAAATACACTTTTTTTTTTCAATTAATGTTCAAGTATCTGTACATGTATTGGTTTGTAGACATATACAGATGCCTTGTCAATTTCACTGTTTATCTAAGACATATACAGGACAATGGAAATATAATTTTGGTGAAGAGAGAGAGGCCACTGCAACTGGTCGCACCGCACAAGCCATACTTTTCAAGAAGTAACAACAGGGAATAACAACAAGCTGGAACCATAAGCTAACAGCATGGCATTTACTATCCAATGCTAGTCTAAAGACACTGTGAACGCTGACCTGATTGAATCATGTGACAAAATGAACCAATGAGAACTCAATGCCAGTCATACTGCCAAAAATATTAATGAATAAAAATCACCAGCAAGGGAAGAAAAGTGTCAGACAGGTGAACGTCTCTACAGAGCATGACGGGAGTGTTCCACTGCGATCTACTAACATGCACTGTGTGATCAACGTATGGCACGTCTGTTCTACATAAAAACCTAACATGCAGACTGTCTATATGACATAAACTGACTGGCCTAAACTAAATATACCCATATAGACGTGTATGATGTTTTACTGAGAACAAAAATAATGGGGATTTCTGGTTCGAGTCCCGATCTGGGTGGAGTTTACAGGTTCTTCCCGTGTCTGGGTGGGTTTACTCCGGGTTCTCCAGTTTCCCCCCACAGTGCAAAAACAAAATTGCCCCATATAGTGTGTGTGTGTGTGTGTGTGTGTGTGTGTGTGCCCAGCGATGGATTGGCACCCTGTCCTTGCTCAGCGCCTGAGAAGTTCTCTCCTGGATGAGCATGGGCATTTACAATACTGCACACCCTCTCCACAAAGGGTAGACACACAAACACAAACTGGATCTGCTAAAAAAAAAAAAACCACACATTAAAAAAAAACATGAAAATAAATCAAAACCCCAACCTTTTCTTCTTTCTGAAAAGCAACAGTGCTACTATTGAGTTACCATGCTGGCTACATTTAGTTTGGCCACTTTTCATTAAATAAATATTAACTGTGCATTAAAGTGCGCAGGAGCATCAATAAAATGTAAACTATATCCAGGAGTGCTTGCACATTAGCATATGAACTTTCATTTGAAATATTAATGAAAGCTACCCAATTTAAAGTATGCGAATTGAAAGGTTATGAATATTATTTGTATTATATGTTTGTTGGCATTTAATACTTTATTTAGCCTCCCTTTGCAAATCTAATCGTCTGGGTTTTCTATAATGCCAAATCTCATTAGGGACATTATGGAAGGAAAAAGAGTTGAGGCTATTTTCCAAATACTGAAGAACCTCTTAGGAATTAATCAGATTTACATTTGTGGACTTTATTAGCTAATCTCCAAGGAATGTCATGGTGTTTAGGTTAGATGTCCGTGGCAAAATCGTGATTAAACACTAAATTAGTCATTTTGTGTTGATTTTGCGGTGGATAACAGGCTTTCTGAAAAATAAACCTGTCAAAATGTGTGATGAGACCATGGAACTTATCTTTTATTATTTCTTTTTGGACTTTGTGTCTGGGTTAAAACCGCCTTTGGTCTTTGAAGTTTAAAAAAATCCTTTTTTTGATATTGAAAGGCGTGGCTAAGATAAAATAAAAGAGAGATGAATTTCTTCACTTTGTCCTTAATAAAAATAAACCTTGATGATATTACAAGAGTCTAGATTTCCTTTATATAAAAAACAAAAATATATGTAGCTTTAATGTGATGCAAGATTTAAAGAAAGCCGAGACGGCGTGAGGGAGGGAGAAAAAGTCTTGGTCTTGGAGGGAGCGTTGGCGGTGATATGACAAAAGTTTTGTGCGGTTATCTCTATAGCTGCAGGTTTATGTGCCAGCCCAACATATAGAACTTTAAAAATCATGTTTTTGGTCTGGCTAATCCTGTCCATGTCCTGTCACATGTCCCAACATGTTACATATAAATTGGACTTCACATTTATTACTTCCGCAAAATAACTGTAAATCAATTGATTGATCAGATATATAAATAGAAAATAATGACTAGGATTGCTTTATTTTGCCAGATGTATAAAAAAAATGAACAGTAATAGAAAAAAATATTTAGTTAGGTTTCAAGCATATGGTAGTCTCATTACCAGTCACCCTGATATTTCTGCTTTACAGGTGAGCCAGTTCTAGTAACTAGACAGACAGTTATCTCAATGTAAGAGAAAGAGGAAAAAAAAAACTGAAAATTGACTGCCAAGACAGGCAACAAAAGAAGGCCATGAAACATAAAAATAGACAGTATAATACGCTTTTGATCAACACCACAGAAAAGTATTTATCCTATTATTCATGAATAATAAGTTAGAGACCTGATGATGCAATAGTCTCGCGAAATGAAAAGTTTGAAAGCATAGTAGGAGAGATAATGCTTCCAACTCTTGTTTTAGTTATATGACATATAACATAATATGATTTATATATAATTTATATATAATATAGGATAGAGTGCCTTAGTGCTTAGCACGTTCACTTCTTAGTGCTGGGGATTCCACACCCAATCTGTCTAAAAACATGGATTCAAGGTAAATTGACTGCTCTACATTGCCCCTATAGTCTGTGTGAGTAAGAACCCAGCGATGGATTGGCGTCCTCTCCTGCCCAGCACCCGAAACGTTCTCCGCTGGATCTCTTTGTTTTCTAACATGGCCTCCACTTTACATGAAATAACCAATTCCTTCAATGTTACACAAATTCCTGCATCAGGTAACCGTTTGTTTCTACCATACACATATTTCTGGAGAAATGTCATTGATATAACAGTTGCCCTTGAACTATAGAAACATGGCTGTAACCTACGTTTGCCAACATTGGGATACATTTGCAGACAAGGCTGTACATTGTTCTCAGTCACAGAAGTATAGGTATAAAGTCTGCTCAACAATACGCTAACTACATGAATACTTACGGTTTATGGCGAGGCAAAAATAGGATCAGCAAATACACCCAAAACAGCTTGCCAATGCATCACGGTGCATACACTCACACACCCACACAAACTGTAGGGGCAACTTATCCAAGTTTTTGGTCTGTGGGAGGAAGCCGGAGAACCAGAGGAAACCCACATGGACATGGTGCGAACATGGAACATGAAAACTCCAACCAGCTTACAGATTCATTCTGTAGAACATCTGGAAAATCAGACATTTCCTAACCAAACAGGCTCCTCAGATGCTGGTCCAAGCCCTCATCCTATACCGGCTCGACTATTCTAACATTCTGCTTGCCGGTCTCCCAACTTCAACAATCACACCTCTACAATTGGTTCAGAACTCCGCAGCCCGACTCGTGTTCAACCAGCCAAAGCATACTCATGTCACTCCATTACTCATCTCTCTCCATTGGCTTCCTGTAGCTGCTTGCATTCAGTACAAGACACTGACTCTGGCCCAGTCTCTGGATTTGCTCACTCCATTTCATTCACCACTGCTAAACGATGGAAGGACCTTCCCAACAACTACTGTAAGGCTGAGTCACTCAACATTTTTCACGAAACTTCAGGGTTGATGGCACTGCAGTTTAGCTGTTTTCTTCCTAAACTACTGACTCGAGTTGTTCTTTCATTTGTAAGTTGCTTTGTACAAAAAATCTTCTAAATGACTAAATGTAAATATAACCAGGAATCCCAGCGCTGAGAGGCGAACATGCTAACCACTAAGCCATCAAGCCACCCGTAATGTAATACAATACAATATGATATAATAATTGGTATATACAAACATGAATTTATAACCTTTTAATAATACAGACATGGAAAGATCAAATTTAAGTTCTATGTACTAAAAGTTGTAAAATTGCAATTATTCAAACTAATGTTTTAGAAGGAAGCACTCATTTTTTGTTTTTGTTTTTTTCTCCCGAAATGAATGGATGCAGTGAGGACCAGGGTTAAGGGTATAGTGTATACATTTGGTATGCTAAAATGTATCTCCAATGGAGCAGTTGGAAAGCATTTCCTTAAAAATGAAAGCAATAAGTAGATTATTTGAATGAACAATATTATTTATTGTGTGCTAATTTCTAGACTTCTCTTTGCTGCTGCCAACATTTAGGATTGGGCAGGATTTGAGCGGAACCGAGAAAGGACTACCAGATGCTTGCCAGCTGACACAGGACACGCTGACATGATGTCACCATGCCAAAGATGGTGTTGCGCTCATATGCCAAATCAAACAGCCAGGGAAAGGGATGTGTTTCCAATCAGTCACACCTGAAGGGATCACTACTTCATACCTCCTAATTAAATCCCTTTTAGTGATGCAAACTAAACTGATGGATGTCAGAGTCCATGTATTATTACACAATCCTTTCTTTTTAATCTGCCTTGCTTAGTTACCTCTTTATGGTACTTTTCCCCCTCATTTGGTCCTCTGCAATGAATACAAAGATGGTAAAGAAGACAAAGAGCCAGGCAATTAAACTGAATAATTAAAGCATTTTAAGGGAATGCCCCTGAGGGCAGTCATTTAAAAACTTCAGAATATGAAATAATTTATTGGAGAAAGAAGAAAGGAATAACTGCAATATAAGATACAGAAACAGACTAAAGATGTAATTTTTTAAGTATTTTCAATGGCGTGAATCATTTTAATTTCTGACATATTCTTCAGCTCTGTTCAATAATTCTGATAATAACATGATCTAAAACAACGCTTAAGCCATAAGTTGTTAATTCGTTTAAGAGGGTTTAAAAATAGTTTTTTTCACAGTAGGATGCTTAAAATTTAAAGCTCACACCTCGCCAAACAGGTTTGACAAACAGTCATATTAAATGTAAATGCTGCAAATCTCATCCCTTGCTTGTTGACCAACAAAATATTAGTTTTAAATAAGAAAATCTATGACCACCATTTAAAAATGCATAACAATAAAGGTAGAAATACAGAGCTCCACCCCTTTTCCCTGATGGAGCCCCATCCCTGATGAGATTGAGATGCCTTCAGAGACGTACTATTCGTGTTTTTAGTCATGGAAGTAAAGTTATAGTCTGCTTAATAACACACTGACTACATAAATACTTCCAGAGTTTATGGTGGACCAGCAACGTTAAACTCTGAAAGGGCTCAAATGTTGTGTGGTAGCTGAAATAAATATATGACTTCACAGGAACTCCTAAGTGGCTAGTGTTGATTTGACTGCCATGGAAGCGAGACTCACATCCCTTCTTGCCTGACAGCAGGGGCAATTTGTTTGCCATCGGTTTTTCCCACAAATGGCGGGATCATTATCTGGATTTGAGATTGTAGTTTTAAATTCATGCAACAAATGCTTTTTTTTTTTTGGTTCACCACTTGAGGCAAACCAGTGGTAGCTTCTTGAATGCAACTAAACAGCACCTTGTTAAACATTTAGGCCATTCGGCAAAGCCAATCATTTGTTCACCTGTCATTTTCTAAGCAACTTATCCTAGTTAGATTAAATTTTACCTATCCCAGCCCTCATTGGGTGAAAGTGAAAACAACCTGAACAAGTTCACACTCAATCATTTGGATGGAAGAAAATAGTGAGAGAAACAGTAAACAAGGAGGAATCATTTACAAAATGTCTCTGGATTTCATCAGCCGAGTCTTGGGTTTACCAGTCAAACCTTAAGATTTGATGAGCTCCAGTTTTATATTTTTCTCATTCTTTTATAATTTCAAACATTTATAACATACAAAACATCAAACAGACAATATACATTAAATAAAAATCTTTGCAGTCAGTGCATCTGCTTTGGCCTTCATTACCTGCCATCCACTACATAAATGACTACTGGCTTTTTGCCTGTGCTGGTGGCCAACTCGGTGGGAAAAGCTTGTTGTGGCCAACATCATGCCATCATCCTGCCAACATCAAACACATCTCTTATCAAAGTGTCTTTTACTCAGCGGGGACTGGAGGCTGCACAACTCCGAACATTTCAGGCATAACTGTGCTGCCTGCTGTTTGAAATAACATTTCCCCTGGAGCATGATGCCTCCTAATAAAGAAGACCATAATTCCAAAGTGGATCTTTCTATTATCATAGAGATATTTTATTTTAAAAATACACTTTTACCAGTCCATCGTGCACTTGGCACTAAATAAAGCACAAACTTACATTTCAAACTTTGTCGGATAAGAACTTTGCAGCCGTGTTGGAAAAGATGTTACTGAGCAGAGGGTATAGATTGTATAATGTAACTAACATTACTCATGCCGAAAAAAAATCTGTACAACAATGATATGGAACAAAGCAGTGCAAGTAGTCAGATAAATAATGATTTTTTTTATTAATAAACCTTCTCTCCTTCTTCCTTTCATCGGTCCTGAAATATTTTTCTTGTTGATCAGAATATTACCCTGCAGATTACATCATGTCCGTAACCTGTATGTAGAGGAACTTATTAAAGTTGTACAAGAGAAACTTCACCAACTATTTACAGGGGTTGGACAATGAAACCGAAACACTTGGTTTTAGACCACAATAATTGATAAGTATGGTGTAGGGACTTCTTTAGCGGCCAATACAGCGTCAATTGGCCCTGCACAGTGGTCAAAGGGATTTTAAGCCATTCTTCTTGCAGGATAGTGACAAGGTCACTACGTGATGCTGGTGGAGGAAAAAGTTTCCTGACTCGCTCCTCCAAAACAACCCAAAGTGGCTGAATAATAATTAAATCTGGTGAGTGTGCAGGTCATGGGAGATGTTCAACTTCTCCTTCATGTTCATCAAACCAATCCTTTGAACTCTGATATGTCACCCATAATGTTTGGAGCAAAACACTTAATTTCGCTTTAAGAAAGTCTATAGAGTATATATAATCCTCTGCAGGGTCTCAAATGCATGGTAAATTTTGTGGTAATCGGTGTGGATCTGTGGAACACACACAGACTAAATATAGATTGCAAAGCTGCTGAACTTATTCACAGTTATTTAGCGGCAAAAAGCTGGATGATCAAACTTGGCTTGGTGTTCCAATACATTAAAAACTTTTTTGATTTTGAGGCTCCTGGGTAAAACATTTTGTTGTTGCTGCTGCTGCTGCCATGCTGCCCCTAAACCATTTTCAATCTGTTTTCACAAAAGCCTAAGTCAATGCCTATTAATAATAATCTCCATAATCTCATATAAGTTCATAACAATAACTCTTCACCTGAAGTTAAGTGACCAAATCAAAACAACAAAATATGTTGTTTTACTGAGACTAATTAAACAGATGGTGAAACATAAATTCTCACATTGCAAAAAACATCTATGCTGCTCCAAAATGCAATGTCAGAGTTTTTTAAAACACTCTAGATGATGCTTGGCATTGGAGCTGGTGATCAAACACATGCAATACACTGTAAAGCTCTCATTTGTTCAGCTGGTTCTGTTATTGCTAGTTTGTCCTGCCAGAAACGTAGCATATTAACAATAAGTCATTCAGCTCAGCTGTGTGAATTTCTTTTTCTCCAGATGCTTCCAATGAAGGGTCTGATGGCTCAGACTCCTTGTACAAAGGACAAACTTAAAGTGGTTGTGCGTACAGTATTATTAAAATAAACCTAGCACATCATGTTTGTACTTTCATAACAGGCTTTTTGTTCTACCATAGGCAGAAATGGGGAATCTATCTACACTGTGTGCAGAATTATTAGGCAAATGTGTATTTTAATTATTTTGATCCTTTTTATACATGTTGTCCTACTTCAAGCTGTATAGGTTTGAAAGTCAACTACCAATTAAGTAAATCAGGTGATGTGCATCTCTGTAATAAGGGTTGTGGTCTAATGACATCAACACCCTATAAAAGGTGTGCTTAGTAATTAGGCAATTTCCTTTCCTTTGGCAAAATGGGTCAGAAGAGAGTTGAGAGTTGGACGGACTGAAAAGTCAAAACTTGTGAGATGTTTTGCAGAGGGATGCAGCAGTATTAAAATTGCCAAACTTTTGAATCATGATCACTGAACAATCAAGCGTTTCATGGCATATAGACAAAGGGGTCACAAGAAGCGTGTTGAAAAAAAAAGGCGCAAATTAACTGCCCATGAATTGAGGAAAATCAATCGTGAAGCTGCCAAGATGCCATTTCAGAGCTCCAACATTACTGGAGTATCAAAAAACACAAGGTGTGCGATACTCAGGGACATGGCCAAAGTAAGGAAGGCTGAAAAAAGACCACCTTTGAACAAAAAAACATAAGTTAAAACGTCAAGGCCAGGCCAAGAA
The DNA here is from genome assembly GCA_025769995.1 of Xyliphius kryptos. Classification (NCBI taxonomy): domain Eukaryota; kingdom Metazoa; phylum Chordata; class Actinopteri; order Siluriformes; family Aspredinidae; genus Xyliphius; species Xyliphius kryptos. The sequence continues at coordinate 2,843 of JAOUQT010132374.1, read as the reverse complement.
ATATCTTAAGATTTTTCTAAGGCTTTATGGACTAATGAAATGAAAGTGACTCTTGATGGGCCAGATGGATGGGTCCGAGCCTGGATCAGTAAAGGGCAGAGAGCTCCACTCCGACTCAGACGCCAGCAAGGTGGAGGTGGGGTACTGGTATTCGCTGGTATCATCAAAGATGAATTTGTGGGACCTTTTTGGGTTGAGAATGGAGTGAAGCTCAAGTCTCAGACCTACTGCCAGTTTCTGGAAGACACCCTCAAGCAGTGGTACAAGAAAACGTCACATGCCTCCAAATACTCCACAGCGTGGGTGGCCAGTAAAAGTCTAAAGGAAAATAAATAATTACATGGCCCCCTTGTTCACTTGATCTGAACCCCATAGGTTCCCTATGGGGTTCAGATCAAGTGAACCCCCACTTCTCTGTGGTCCCTCATAAATTGTGAGATCTAGTGGGAGGGAAAACAGTACACCTCTCTGAACATTGTTTGGGAGTCTGTGGTGGCTGCTGCACGCAATGTTGATCGTAAACAGATCAAGCATCCATCAGGATGGAAGGCTTTTGAGTATAATCATAAAGAAAGGGGAGGCTATATTAGTCACTGATTTGTTTTTTGTTTTGTTTTTGAATGTCAGAAATGTTTATTTCAAATTTTTGTATTGTTATATTGGTTTACCTGGTGAAAAACAAGTGAGATGGGGATATATTTGGTTTTTATTAAGTTGCCTAATAACTCTGCACAGTAATAGTTACCTGCTCAAACAGATATCCTCCCAAACATAACTTCCAATAACATTAAGCTTTAGTATTTATGAGTCTTTTGGGTTGATTGAGAACATAGTTGTTGTTCAATAATAAACAGAATCCTCTCAAATACACTTGCCCAATGATTCTGTACTTGTATAGTGCTTTCATTTAAAGGTAGATGAGGGAAAATGAGGAAAAGGGGGAACAATAGCATAAACATGATTAAATATGACAAGGAGTAAGCTAAAGACAAACCAAATGAGAAAAACATTGTGAAGATAACAAAAGTAACATACAAAAGAAACAGCAAAGTAATGAGAAACATAGGCGAGCCCAAATAAGAAGAGAGAAATGAAAAACAATGACGGCAAGAAGATAGAGGAATCTAATTTCACTTTTCAACACTTCAGTAAATCTCAACTTCATCAGTATCAAACCAGTGGCATGACTCATGTTTTTACAACACCATGACTGCAGATTATCATGGGCATTTCATGTCTCAATGGCATTAAACCCCAATTCTTTTCACTCCACCTCTTCGTTTAACTACTGTATAGAGACATCACAGCAGTTTCCTTCCAGCAGAATTGCATGTACGACATTCTTCAGCTTTAGTGCTACTGAGAGATATGTCACACTTATGAGGAAATGCGTTATACCTTTACGGCCATGAAATCATTTTGTGCAACAGCAGCTCGCTTTATTTCATGCTCATTTTAATACGTTTTTTTTTTCCCTCTAAGGGCGTTTTCAGGTGCCAGAATAGAACATCTTTTGCCGTTTCCAAGGCGACCTTAAAATCTAGATCAAAGTTTTGTGCAATTGTGGATTTTTTTAGGTATCTAGTGGCTGGGATTTTGTAAGATACACTAATACTTTTAGTTTAAATGTTGGTTTCATTTTTTTTTTTTTTTTTTTTTTTAGAAAGCCTGTAAATACATAAAGGGTACATGTGTGTTTTTCATTCAGTAGTGTCTGAGTCTTGGATATTCTATAGAACAAGTTACAATGAAGCTGATTTATAGAAATTAATGCTGAAGGTTTTTCATGAGGAAGGTCACCAATCAGTCATAGCTGACAAACATTACAATCAGTTGGCAATCAGTATCCCCAATTTACAGATCAACATGTGGAAAGAAACCAATGAAGGAAGAAAGTTCCCAAAAAAACCCACACAGGCACAGGTGGGACATAGTCCACACATAAAGGATCTTTGATCTTCCCACCCGGGAATCGGACCCAGGGCGTTATTGCTCTGGTAGATATTGCTATTCACTGCAGCAGTAACTGATGGATGTAATGCGATCTAAGCACTTCCTGGTCCAACTTAATAATGATAAACCAGGTCATTAGCCACACTTACGTATGTACATACCCTAAATAAAAACGTAAAACTTTACCTACATACACATAAAAGGGGAAGCATTTAAAAAATAAATATGGCTGTTGAGAAAACGAGAAAAAATTATCCAGCAATGTTGAACAATAACCAAAAGCTTATGCACAAAGTGTACAATCAGTGGTGAACTGTGAAAGCCTTTAAAGCCTTAAAAAAAATATGAATTATATATGTTAATTATATTTTTCCATTAATTCATTGTTAAATAATTCCAAATGCTCTGTCTGCTTCCTTTCATAACATTTCCCTCAGTTGCGCCGCTTTCCGACGTTTTTGTAGCTAATCACATTACAGCATCACTGATTGCCAAGTAGGGCGGCACGGTGGCTTAGTGGTTAGCACGTTCGCCTCTCAGCGCTGGTGATTCCCGGTTCAAAACCCGATCTGGTTTCTTCCGGATTCTCCAGTTTCCCACATTCCAAAAACATGGATTCCAAGTAAATTGAATGATTTAATTTGCCCCATATAGTTTGAATGGATGTGTGAGTGAGTATGTGTCCAGCGATAGATTAGCGCCTTGTCATGGGTGCCCAAACGTTCTTCCCTGGATGGGCATGAGGAACCCCACCGCGACCCTAGTAGAGGAATAAGCGGAAGATAATGGATGGATGGATGTCAAGTTTTTTTGTCTAGGCCTTCAGAATAAATTTTATTGACCCAGTAGCATTAAATAAGTGCAGATAAACCTGTAGGTTTTTTAAATCT
>JAOUQT010132274.1:0-18957 GCA_025769995.1 Xyliphius kryptos | reverse complement strand
GTATAGAAATTCTATAATACATACTGTTCAAAACAACATGGGGAAGTTTTTTGTGATAAACCTACTAGATATTCCTTGTATCTGGATCATTATTGAGATTGAAAATTAAACTATTTTTATGTTTTAGGTTCTATCCATTAAATGTTTAATAGATTTTGTTAAATATTAGTTGAAGATATTCAAACTTGTCACATCAAAGTATAGCTTGAATAATGTTTTGAGTGTGTGTGTTATTTTTTATTATAAAAAGAGACTTTAAAATCTGTTTATTTATTCTATGAAGTCAAACTTTGCACACGTTGTGATACGCACCCTGGTGTTAGCAAATTTCAGTGCAACATCATATCCTGAATGTTACATAATTGAGCTGCAGTATTTACCTCTTTGAATATATTTTGCAACTCGTCTCTGTCAACTGTCTGTCTATTTTTCAATCCATTCCAAAGAAAAGACGAGGAGAACTGACGTCAGCATTATCTGTAATGTCGCTATACACCGCTGATTTGACAATGATGAATTTGTGCAAATGCTTTACTGCTCTGAGACTTTGAGCTTTGACTCTGTCAAATACATATTGTGAAAAAAAGTTTGATGGACCAATTTATGCTGAGACAGAAAACGAATAATTAGTTGGAAAGACTACAAAATACAATAATGAATAAAGTTGTCATTCAAGCTGATCCAGAAACAAATCAGTTGTGACAAGTAAATACTTTATAACAGGCACCGGGATCTTGATGGTGTAACAGGCATTCGAATCCACAAAGCTGTTGTCAGCTGAATACAAGCGCTTGTGTCAATCATCAGTTATCAGACCTGGATCAAATTCTGAACATGCTTAAAAATAATTTATCTCCCTTCTGTCTGGACTTTTGACAGTTCATGGGTTCAGACAGGAGCACTCTTGACAGTTAAAGGGCTTAGACAGGAGCACTTGCTAGAGGCCAAATTAATCATCCACAACCTTTTCAAAACAGTTATGTCTCACTATAGTATGTAGTGCAATGACTCTAGTTGTCTCAGTATGAACCAAATAAAATAGTTAATATTCATCAAATCACATTTAATTGATGTAAATAATTAAGCTGAAAAAAGCTCATCAAACCTTATAATACCTTCAGGGCTAGAGATCCTAGATCAGAAAGGAACGATTTCTCCTGAAAAATATTATTGTGCAGAATAGCCCATAGGTCCTACAGACACCAAACCTGGAGGTAACATTAAAAAAGATGCCAATCACTCAACAGGTGTAACTTGTCACGTCTCTGCACACGCAGGCACTCTAGTCAATTCACCTGAAGCTAATTAGGAGAGCTGCAATCAACTCGTGGGTCAAAACAGATTGCTATGCTCAGTGTTTCGCTATGGACTATGTTTCTATTGTATGTGTGTTTTATGTACTATGCTTAGCCATTAGCGCTGTTAGCCTAGTGTTTACCTATGCCTATATATTATGCTTATATTAACCATTAACACTGTTAGCCTAGTGTTTACTTATATCTATGTTTGCTCATGTGCTTACATCTTCCTTGAATAACCCATGCTCAAGTTTTGTGTATTGTGCGTGTTTTACAGAACTACTGAGAGCCAGAATGTTGTGGATCCCCTGCCAGAGTTACTAACAGTCATATCCTCTGAGTATTGCCTGCTGCCTATCTTGTGTTTTTATTAATCCCGTGTGTTTGTTTATATCCCAACACTGTGCTGCTCATGTTTTTTTTTGAGTGTGCTAAAATAAACTTGCAATCGTCTACACATCTGTGTTACGGGAGTCATTTTACCGCTTGACCCGCCGACATGGAGGCAGCAGACAGCATGCAATACCAACAAGCTTTGTTATTAATCGCACAGCATTTGGAGGAGTCGCGGCGCGTGCTATGGGAAATGGAGGTTGTATGCAGCAAGGTTTAGCAATGGCTGCGCAAAAAATAGACTTACTGCTTCGCTTCCCGAGCGGTAAGTCTGTACTATGTCAGGGATTTCTCCCCCAACGCAAGCTTTTTTTCGCTTTGCATGGTACTATATCTGGAGACCAAAAAGTGGTGTCTGGAATGGGTGACAGCATATAGGAATCAGGCAGGTGAGAGTTTGTATTGAAATTGAAACAAGTTTTAGATCATCCTGCTGACGGCCGGAATCCTGGCGAACGTTTCTAACCTTGTCCCAAGGTACACAGAGTAGCTGACTATGCTCTGGAGTTCTAGTTGAATGAGTCAGCCCTGAAGCTACATTACAGAGAGGGCCCCAGCTGGAGATCCTATTTGAATTAGCCCGTCGTGATGAGATCATGAACCTGGAATCACTCATAGCCACAGCCATCGGGTTAGGTGACCTACTCCGCCAAAGACCTGTGCCAAGCGCCGAACATTCAACACCATTAGTCCCAGAGCCTGAACCTATTGCGCTGGGACCATCAACATTGTCTCCAGAGGATAGAAAGAGACGAAAGCAACTAGGACTGTTATTACTGCTAAAAGACTGCCCATGTTGCGTGTAAGTGTTCCAAGCGCCCCCAGCAGATGCACCATAAATTTAAGGTCTACCTCCGTAGAAAGTTCACCTGCTCAAGTGTCATGTGTCATTCCTGAATGTTATGCTGACCTTCTTAAAGTGTTTAGCAAGAAGGCAGATAGGGAATTCGACTGTGCAATCGACCTTCTTCCAAGTTGTTCCTCCACACAATAAGGTCTATGATCTGTCACTGCCAGAAAATAAAGGTCTAGGTGCGTTATCACTATCCATTGCCACTTGTCCCAGCAGCTCTGAAACAGCTCAGGGAAGCCTAAATCTGTACTATATATTCTATGCTATATATTTCTTCGGAATGCATACAAAATTGTGCGAACGAGAGAGGGTGATGAATGGGAGACAGCCTTTAGCGCCACCTCTGGCCACTCATGTACTGAATGATGCCATATGGATTGGCAGCATCACCAAGCGTCTTCCAACACCTCATTAATGAGGTCCTACAGGACATATAGGTTGGGCAGATAGGTTGTTTACATCGATGCCATCCTGGTATATTCACCTGATCTGGTAAGCCATGTGCAACAAGTCAGAATGGTGTTACAGGAGTGGTACATCAACTGTACATCAAGCTTCAATACCTGGTTGCCTGGGAGGGATATAGTCCAGAAGAAAACAGTTGGGTCATGGCTGAATATGTTCTAAATCCTATGCTTATGGAGAACTTTATAAAAGGTACCCTCAGAAACTAGCTCCTCGTAAACCCTGTAGGCCTAGGGAGAGAAAGAAAGGCTCCAAGAGTTAGCCCCTTGAGGAGGGGTTCTGTTATGTCACTGCACTCATATTGACTAATTAGACAAACGGGCACTATAGCCAGTTCACCTGAAGCTAATTAGGACAGCTGCAATCAGCTCTCCCAGTATTTAAGATCATTCTAGGATAGGATGCCTCGCGGGTCAACACAGACTGCTATGCTCAGTGTTTCTCTATGGACTATGTTTCTGTTCTTTTGTGTGTTTTATGTACTATGCTTATATTAGCCATTAGCTCATGTTTTGTATTCTTGTGCATGTTTCACAGAACTACAGAGAGCCAGAGTGTTGTGGATCCCCTGTCCGAGTTACTTACAGTCATACCTACAGTTGCCTTACTTACAGTTGCCTGCGGTCATCTTGTGTTGTTAATTTTTGTTTATATCCAAACACTCTGTGTTGCTCATGCTTTTTGTTTTTTTGGAGTGTGCTGATATAAACTTGCAATTGTCTCATCTGTGTTACGGGGTCATTTTACATCACAATTATACATACCCCATATCCTACTCTTTATAACAGAGGAAAAAAAACATTATGCTAGACCCATTTTGTTTATGAACTAATTGGCATAATTTGCAAAATATCACTCATTTTTCACACAAACTAGACCTAGGATCTTCATCCAATCTTCATCCAGTAAAAAACAAAAGGAATGTCAATTTGAATTATCTTATTAAACATCTGCAAAAATTCACACTATGTAATTTCCAGTTGCCAATAAATTACAGGGCCAAGGTTTTGACCCCATATTTTGAAAATTTTGAACAGCTCCAACTCATGAATGCATGCATAATATCACACCACATTTAAAGTCATATAGCTTCATTTACATTACTGTGCAATGTGCCTTAAGCAGCCCATTTTTTATTCCAATAAAAATTTGCACATCATGATTGTGCCAGTACAGAATGCAACATATATAACAGACCACCTTTCAGACAAAATACTAAAGGCTTTTCTGCTTTACATGCAAAAGAAAAAATGTGGAAAGATTCTAAGGAAACTAACTTACTCACTAACAGATTTATATTTTTGATTCTGCAGCTCAGAGAAGAAAAACATAGTATTTTATCCACTGTGCAATTAAAGATTTCTGTAGCTTTATGAGGCAACAGTAAATCCTATTTAAAAGCGAAGAAGCATTAATTCCATAAGATTTCAACAAATCTTTCTTTCTATTTCACTGCTACAGCGAAATCTAGAAAAAATATAATTATGTACAGGATTTGCTGGTCTCCTATTTTAAGTCTTACTTCTGAGGACAGCTCAGTGGAACAAAGGGTATCCCCATAGCCTCACAGCAAGAAGGGAATCAAACTCCGGTGAGATGACCTTGGTTAAAGAATTTGCATGTTCTCCCCTTGTACCTGTGGTTTTCCCCCAAAGTCCAAAAACATACAAGCTAGGTGAATTCAAAAGACTTGAATTGCCACAACCACTGAAATTTTGGAACTGTTTTGGATTTTGTTTGTTGCATGGTGTAAATGTATGTATACTTGCCTCTTAACAACCTGGAGTCATGTGTCCTGACCCTGATATTAACACTTATGCATATCCCTAAATGCTTGGGCCCTGATTAGCGCCAAATTTGTCAGCTCATACTTTAAACATCATCAGTGTTTGATTTGATTTATCCTTTATATATTTTATTATGCAAACTATACAAAATATATATATATAAATGCAAACATATATGTGGCTCCTGACTTGCCAGCAGGGGTGGAATGTAACTCCTTGATACCACCTTGTCCCCAGGATATGTAGGACACATATTTTGCTATAAATAAATACATCATACATCATTTCCTTAAACCTTCTTGCATATATTTACTAATGACAAGGATAACGCATACATGTGAGTACTCACATTAGGACTCCTCTGAAAGGTGCTTAGAGATGACCTGCACTCGCACCACTGACGTATGGCATGTTAAACCTTAAAAAATCTGTAAAATGTGGAAGGTTATTCACAGGTAGGGTTATAACAAGCATCCAGGAGTAACTCCTCTTATGAGAAGATATGCATCATGAAAAAGGGCATCTAACACAAGCTTGTTGGGAAGCTGGGGACAGAGCACAGGGCATACATAGTATAGCACCTCTGAACCCAATAACAGAAGCTTGCTGATGCTTAAATCCCAAACCTTCTGTTCAGTAACACAGAGCCCTAACCAGTGAGCCAAAACTGCCACTGCTGTAAAACTATGTAAAACAGTACACATCTGTACACACAGAGATTGGATTATTCCTGACCCGGATGGACCCCCGTTGATGCAGCCCAGATAAGTACAAACCCGATTCCAAAAAAGTTGGGACAAAGAACAAACTGAAGATAAAATCAGAATGCATTAATTTACAAATCTTAAAAACTGATATTATATTCCCAATAGAACATTTTGAAATTTTATGCCAAATATTAGTTAATTTGAAATTTTGAAATCTCAAAAAAGTTGGGAAGGAGCAATAAGAGGCTGGAAAAGTTAAAGGTACAAACAATTGCAACACATTAGGTCAATTGGCAATAGGTCATTTTACATGACTGGTTATGAAAAGAGCATCTTGGAGTGGCAGCAGCTCTCAGAAGTACAGATAGGAAAAGAATCACCAATCCCCATCCGCGGTTGCCAGCTAAAACTCAATAGTTCAAAGAAGAAGCGATATCTAAACAAGCTCCAGAAGCAGCGTCTTCTCTGGGCCAAGGCTCATTTAAAATGGACTGTGGCAAAGTGGAAAACTGTCCTTTTGTCAGACGAATCAAAATGTGAAGTTCTTTATGGAAATTAGGGACGCTGTGTCATTAGCACTAAAAAGGAAAAGGACGACCCAAGTTGTCATCAGTGCTCAGTTCAGAAGCCTGCATGTCTGGTGGTTTGGGGTTGCTCTAGTGTGTGTGTCAAGGGCAGTTTACACATCTGGAAAGACACCATCAATGCTGGAAGGAACCAGCTCTAGAAAAACATATGCTCCCGACCAGACAACATCTCTTTTTGGGAAGACCTTGCATTTTCCAATTTAATGTAGCGGAAGGGTTTAGGCACTGAACTTTCACCTATAAAAAACATTTGATGTTTTAAAAAACAACTATCCCTCAACTTGAGCAAGGGGATGTTTCACAGTAGTAAACATAGCCTTGTCCCAACATTTTTAAGATGTGTTGTTGTCAAGAAATTTAAAATTACCTAATTTTTCTCTTTAAAATGTATTAATATACTTTAACATATACGTTCTATTCTGAATAAAATATGGAATTTTTATTTACAATTTGTCTTTGTCCCAACTTTTTTTGATTCAGGTTTGTAAACTAGTGGGCGGCTTTGAATTTTTCTAATCACTATATAGTAGGGTGATGGTGTGGTATGAAGGCATGGGAGAATTGTATAGAAGGAAAGTGAAACTCTTTTTGTCTGCTCCCATAATGGAGTTTCCACATCAGCATGGCGCCAGATGCATTTTATATTGCAACTCCTCTATTTATGAGGGGTTTGTTACTGTCCAAGCATCCTTTGGGTTGCAGTCCCGCACTGGTACGACTAATCCTGGTGATCAGCATGGAATACCCATTTAGCTAACCAGGCTGCTTGGTATGGAAGGATGATTTGGGGGATTAATCATTCCATGATTTGCTCAAATCTGATTATGATCAGTGTTGAACAATTTGGTCAGGTCCATAAAAGTCACATATCAATAACTCAAGAAGTAAACAAAAAAATTATTCTGCTGTATATGTTAAATAATTGATGTACACCATCAGTACCCCCTCCATCAATATTGGAGAATTCTCACTTTTTATTCACCTTTGTTTATATACAGGTGGATGATTCCTGCATGTTTAAAATCTTGAGGATACTTACTCAGTTCCCAGCAGCATGTTAAGTGTTTGTGTAAGTTACTGTGGCGTGTGTGAGATCGGTGCTTCTATATCTCAGCGGGAATGCCGTCTATTCCCGCTGACATTCCAGTCTTCAGCTCATCTATTGCTTTGAAAGTTTTTTTGCAATTTAAAAGCTTCAGTCTGTTCTGAATTTACGTGCTGCTGAGGGAGGCATTTCCATGCAGTGTTTAGAAGTGTGTGCTTAACATTGAAGAGGGAATATCTACTATCTTTTAACCTTTATCCAGAAATATTTTTTGAAATATTGCAGAAAATGTGTTGCTAGGCTAGACTTGCTAAAAATAATAAAGTTTTTACAAATAAAGTTTTACTTATCTTTAAATATGTTGTATATGTTTCTAAAAACCCTATTCCAAAAAAGTAAGGACAAAGTACAAATTGTAAATAAAAATGGAATGCAAAGGGAGTCCAAATGACACGGCGTCCCTTGTTTCCATAAAGAACTACAAATTTTGATTTGTCTGACCACAGCACAGTTTTACACTTTGCCACAGTCCATTTTGGCCCAGAGAAGACGTCTGCGCTTCTGAATCTTGTTAAAAAAAACAGCTTATCTTTAAACTATAGAGTTTTAGCTGGCAATGGTGGATGGAACGGTAAATAGTTTTCACAGATAATGTTTTCTGGAAATATTCCTGAACCCATCTTGTGAATTCCAATACAGAAGCATGCCTGTATGTGATGCAGTGCCGTCTAAGGGCCTGAAGAGCACGGGAACCCAGTAGGGGTTATTTATAAGATGCTATTTTATAAACAGTCGTGTTAATGACCTATTGCCAGTTGGAAGGCATGGTGGCGCAGTGGATAGTGCTGAGGCCTCACAGCAAGACGACCTGGGTTTGATCCCCAGGTGGGTCGACCTTGGAATTTCTGTGTGGAGTTTGCAGGTTCTCCCTGTGTTCACATGGGTATACATGCATGTTAGATGAATTAGATATGCTTAATTGTCACTGACTTGTGTTTGTATATGACGTTAATAAACCAATAAAATAAAAACCTATTGCCAATTGACCTATTGAGTTGCAATTGTTTGTACTTTTAACCTTTCCAGCCTCCTATTGCCCCATCCCAATTTATTTAGACTGAGATTTTTTGAGATTTGTAAATTGTTACATTTCGTTTTTATTTACAGTTTGTACTTTTTTACATTTGTTTTGGAAGCGGGTTTGTATAAATCTGTTTAGCAAAATGTAAAATAATAATATAGCTATTAAACATTTCTATCTGTTGTTGTGTAAAAATTATTCTTATTATCATTTTTTACAGTAAAGAGAAACACCACTTTTGCAACTGTACAATTAGCTAAACTATTTTCAGCCTTCCATGAGCTTTAGTGCAGACAAGAACAGGACTCAAACACAGCAGGATTATGCATTTATTCATGCATTCATTCCTTGTCTATACCCACTTAATTCTAGTTATGGTCTCAAAGCAACCGCGGCACAGGGCACAAGGCAGAACCAACCCTAGACAGGACATCACTCCATTGCAGGGAACTTACACAAAGACTCTCTCATTCTCACACTAAGGGAAATTTAGAGCAATGCATGTCCTTGGAATTTAAGTAAACTGGAGCACCCAAAGAAAGCCCACATGAAGAACATGTCAACCACATAGAAAGGACCCAGGATGCTGGAAATCTAATTCAGGATCTTCTTACTGTTAACCAGCAGCACTACCCACTGAGATTATATAATAATCTATATTTGTTGCAAATCAAGGACTGTTTTTGTACTCCCCTTATGTAAGCCTGCCTCGGGTAGTTCTACTTCACCATATCGTTTAGTGCCATGCTTGGTTTCTTCCACCCCGTACCTATTCTGCCTGCCTGTGTGTTTTGACCTCTGTTTTTAAATTTGCTTCTGCTTCTCTCTGATGACCTGTTTGCTTGATCGTTTGGCCCTTGCCTGCTTTCTGGGTTTTGTCTATTCCAGTATATTTTGATTTGTCTGCCAAGACTTTGCAAATAAAGACTCTTACATTATATTCAAGCCTTGTGTTACATTGTTGGCTTCTATTCATGACTTTGACCTTGCTTGATCGAAATTGATCCAGCATCAATTGTTAGTTTTGCTATTCCATGTAAATCCTGATTGCAGGAAACTAATCTTATAAGCAAACTGAGTATGCGATGCAGGAGTGCAATCACTAATACCTACACTAATAAACAGAAATCAAGGGCACATCCATCTTGATGAAAAGTCAGTGCCTAGGAAGCAATACTGAAATCAATGAATAATCAAGAATTCTATGATCATTAGCCCAGAGTGAAGCATCTCATTACACATACTCTCATACCCCTACTTAATCCTACTCATCCTAAGGGTTCCCAATTGTTCACAGAAAAAAAGGTTTAAGACTATGCATTTGGCTAGAAAACCAGAGGGTATATGTGCCTCCATCACCATGACATTAAGGAGCAAACTTGGGTGGTTCACAGTAGATGTGAAAGTAAAAGTGATACATTTTGCCACTATGTTTTATTTCACACAGCAGAATTGGTCCTCTGCATTTAACCCATCCGTGCAGTTAACACACAAATACACACACACACACAGGTGAAGTGAGCACACGTGCCCGGAGCAGTGAGCAGCTAGCTAGATGCCTTGCTCAAGGGCACTTCAGCCCTGACTTGTCGGTACTTGGAATCGAACCAGGGACCTTCCGGTGGCAAGGCTGGATCCTTAACCGCAAGCCTACGACTGCCCCAGATGTGCTGGAGCACATACTGAGGCATATATTAAATGATTTTGTTTTTTGTCATTTTAAATTGATGTCTCACTTACACATGTGGACTATCATGCCTTCAACATTATTTATTTATTTATTCATTCTGCATCAAATAGGGGGGTGGGTGTAGTTGTTTTTGTCTGTCTGTGGCCTATCAGTCAGTTTGTCTTTCTTTAAAAAAAACTGAAAAAAGTACTCTAAGCACAGGATTATCCAAACTGGATTGGAAATGACCAAGCAGAAGACATGTCTACAACCATATGCTTTCTGGACACAAGCCAGCAGTCACATAAAAGGATACAAAACTCAAATGTTCAATAGAAAATACAACACAAGATATCTACTCACATAACCACAAGACAATACAATATACAGGTGCATCTCAATAAATTAGAATATTGTCAAAAAGTGAATTTATTTCAGTAATTCCATACAAACAGTGAAAAGCATTCATTATATTGATTCATTACAAACATCTATCTATTTCAGATCTATTTCAAGTGTTTATTTATGTTAATGTTGTTAATGTTATTGCTTACAGCCAATGAAAACCCAACATCATTATCTCATAAAATTCAAATATTTAACACAAAACACCTGAAAATGCTTCCTACGTGTTTAAAATGGACCCTTAGTCTGGTTCAGTAGGTTACATAAAAATGGGTAAGACACTGGCAGTAACTGACACACTCCACAAGGAGGGTATGGCACAAAGGTCATTGATAAAGAAGCTGGCTGTTCACTGACTGCTGTATCCAAGTATATTAATGAAAGAACTGAGTGGAAGAAAAAAAGTGTGGTAGAAAAAGGTACACAAGCAACCGGGATAACCCCAGTCTTAAAAGGATCGATAAGAAAAGGCGAGGGAGCTCCTCGTGTGTTTTGGGTTGCAGTACTCTCGCGGTTATTTTTTAAAGGTTGTACTTTACGTGTTTTTTATTTAGGGTTTTTTGTGTGTGTGTTCTGGCTTTCGTATGTGCGCACACACCAGTTAAGTAAAGTCTTCACCTTTGCTAGCAGTTTTTTATGCCCATGTTCTTTTTATGTGTTTTAAATTAAGTTTTTCATATTCTGTTATGTGGTGCATTGCCAATTTTTTTATCAGCTCTAGTCCTACACACTGTCTTATACAAACCTGATTCCAAAAAAGTTGGGACAATGGACAAATTGTAATTAAAACTGAAATGCAATGATTTACAAATCTCAAAAAATTATATTGTATTTACTTTAGAACACAGACATTATATCAAATGTTAAAGATGTCAAATATTGAAATTTCGTGACAGCAACACATTTAAAAAAAAGTTGGGATGGGGCAATAAAAGGCTGAAAAATTAAAGGTGAAAGAATTGCAACTCAGTAGGTCAATTAGCAATAGGTCATTAACATGACTGGTTATAAAAAGAGCATCTTGGTCTGTCAGTGGCTTTCAAAAGTAAAGATGGGAAAAGGATCATAAATTCTCCTAATTCTGTGCCGATTGCAAAGAGTTTAAACATAACAATATCTACAGTGCATATAATATCATTAAAAGATTTAGAGAATCTGGAAGAATCTCTGGAAGGAAAACCATACTGGGTGCCCGTAATCTTCGGGCCCTTAGACAGCACTACATCACATACAAGCATGCTTCTGTATTGGAAATCACAAAATGGGATTGTGAACACAATTCACCATGCCAGCCGCCCATGCCGTAGAAGCGCAGATGTCTTCTCTGGGTCAAGGCTTGTTTAAAATGAACTGTGGCAAAAATACCTTTATGGAAATCAGGGATGCCATGTCATTCGGACTGTCATTCGGACTAAGTTAACATTCCTATCCCTCATCTTGAGCAAATTGTCTCCTCAGTCCCTTGACATTTACAGAGTGTTGTAAAGAGAAAAGGGGATGTCTAATGTAGTTGGTGACAAAGTCAGTACTGTTCTTTGGCACCTACCAGACTTTTATTATTATTACAGTATTAGTAGGAGTAGTAGCAGTATTTTTTTATATCTTGCCATTTGCATGATAGTTACCCCATTTATATAATACTCCTGACTTATTAACTGTGGGCTGGAATTATTTATACAATGTTTGTATAGATGTTTCCAGTATACCCAGTGAAAAAGTTGCCAAGGACTTTTCATTACACACCACGCACTATTAAATAAATAATCTGGATACCAATTTGCATACTTGGCAAGCCAAGATTTTAAATACAGTACATTAATGCCTTTTGAGATTCAAATGTGTTGAACAAAAAGCATCCAATCTGTGAAGAAGTGTGTGAAGCAATGTGACAGCATCCTCTGAGAACCAGACCTAATTCATTGTGGAAGACAAACAACAGTGGAGCAATCTTTGTCTCCTACATCTTCCTTTCCACAGTGCCAGGTCCTCTTTACTATCTTTCACACAAATCCCACTCTCCAATCTCTAGAGAAACTCAGAGTGTGTCTTCACACAAACAAAGTTCTTTTTTAATATTAAAATATGTCAGTGCCAAATTCAATGTAGTAGTAAAATGGACACCACTAATAAACCACAGGGCAAACAAGGGATCAATATTATTCATCTGTTGCAAATGTCAAAGCTTGAAATGCAATAAAGTGATCATAAAGTTGTAATATTTATGAATAGCAATAGAAGGTGAATTTCCAATATCTAGTGAACAGTCTCTGATTCCCTACAATGCATTAATTTATTTTTATCATATAATAGAAAGTTTCTTTATGTCTCTTTCACATGATTTCTTTTTTACATTTGACTTTACTCAAGTTTTTTGCCATATAAGGCTTTTTTGCCACTGTTGTCCTTCAAATGTGAAAATGTTTTAAATATTTCTAATATGTGCGGCATAGTGCACATATTAGAATTTCTTTGTGGAATTTTCTTGTGCCCATCCGTCAACTTTTGTCAGAAGGGCAGAAACAACCCTGGACTGGGTGATGAGAAACCTGGAGAAAACCCATGCAAACACTGGGAGATCAAACAGGGGTCCTTCTTGGTGTGAGGTGACAGTACTACCCACTGCACCACTGTGCCACCCTCCTTGGAGGTTATATTAAAGTATAATTAACATTCCAATAATTTCAATGAATAGAATAAATGACTGAGCATTGTACTTTAATGTGATCCCTGATGGAAATTATTCTCTGCATTTAACCAATCCAGGTATGAACACCTGGCACATGGGGGGGCAGGTGGGGGTTGGGTGCCTTGCTCAACGGCCCTTCAGCCATGACTTGGCTAGAGTGTGTATCGAACCGACGAGCTCTTGGTTTTTTCTAAGGAGGTTGTCGTTCCTATTTTTCATGCATAACGAGAGTGAGAGACTTTTGCACACAGGCTTAGGTGATTCTCTTTGATAGGAAGTAGCCAGAGTTTGAACAAAAAAGTTGCATTTACCTTGGACCTCAGAAAACACAGTGTACCAACACCCGCAGATGACATGGCTCCCCAGACCAACACTGACTGTGGAAACTAGACTACAAGACAGGGATCCTGTGCCTCTCCTCTCTTTATCCAGACTTATCTGGAGCCTTGATTTCCAAAGGAAATGCAAAATGTAGTTTTATCAGATAACAATGACATTTTGTGTCTTACCATGCTTGTTTGTGTCAGTGGTGTCAGAGGTCATCTTCTGGACCACTGTCAGAAGTCTTTCCTATGATTGTGGAGACTACAAAACTAGATTGAGGAACCATTTAATGGTCGTTGCAGGTGTTTTGAGTTAATTACACGATTAGCGTGTAGCACTAGGTGTCTTCAATATTGAACCTTTTTACAATATTCTAATTTTCTGAAATACTGAATTTTGGGTTTTTTATTAGTTGTCAGTTATAAATTATTGAATCAACACTTTAAATAGATCAGTCTGTGTGTAATGAATGCATATAATATACAATTTTCACTTTTATAAATTGAATTATCAAAATAAATAAACTTTTTCTTGATATTCTAATTTTATGACCAGCACCTATAATAAATGAACTAAAAAAATAAAAATCAATAAAATGATTGATTCTGATTTATTTCTAATTAAATCCAATGTTTACATATTTAAGTGTTTCAGTTTTTAATAGTTTATCTAGTCCACAGTCAAATATATATTTCTTTAAACTGTATTAGTGGCACTGAAAAATGTAAAACTGTATTATCACTATCAATGCATTTATACAGGCTAAAATTCAATTTATATTCAGGTCTTAAACATTCATATGCTGAAATACAGCGGCTTTACCCAAGCCATGACTCTCTTTATTAGTCCTTTTAAATTCTGAGCATCCATATAGACTTAGACAATCTTTTATTTACTTCCCTAAATTGCTAATTACAGCAAGCAATGCTCAATGTGTTAGATTACTGTTTTAATTTTCACCATAAGCTAAGCTGATTAAAATCACTGCTTTTGCTACAAGACATTCTAGCAAACCATCGTCAAACAAAACCAAGACGACTTTGGCGATACAAATGCAAGCTGTTCTCATTTGTTAACATTTTCATATTAACAAGAAAAATGTAAATAACATGAGCACTAACACCTAACTTGTTGGTGCCTGAGAAATGAGAACATCTTGTGACAGTTTGAGAATCTTGCTCTTGGTATATTAGAAAAAGCTTATTTTAATCACTCTCACTCACCTGCATGACACTAACTTCCAGAGGGAACATAACACTCAGCACTCCTTTTGAAGAAGATGCGAGCAGATTGAGAAGCTCTCAGTCAATCTGAAGCAAATGAGTGCAATTACTCAGTGCAGTGATCCCTGGGATAGGTAGTTCTGGGAAAAAAACAGTTACTGAGTTCTTTGGTGCTCTCCACTGGTCATGGATGTGATATTAGTTTATTTAAAAGGAAAAAAGGAACTTAACAAAGAAAAACTAAAAAATGCAAATTGAACATAAAATAAAGTTTTCAAAACTATATTGGTGTGTTTTAATCCCTTTAGCGCAGGTACAATTGCATTGGTAATCATTGCTGTATATAAAAGACTTTCCCCATTTTTCAGAAAAAAATCTTTAGATACACATTTCCATATACCACCCCTAAATAAAAAAAAATTGGGATGGTATGGAAATACAATTATTAAAATGCATTGTTTGACGATTGATCACAAGATACTGTAGCTCATGTTTTGTTTGGTCAGCTACATTCTATTTAATTTAATATATAATCATTCCTGAATTACTGCAACACAATACAAGTTGGAACATTAAATTATTTACCACTTTGCATTGTTGCTTTCCTTCTCACAACTCTGACACAGAAGATACCAAATGATAATTGTTTACAGGTGTATCTCATTCTTGCTGCAAGCACGTCTTAAAGTGTCCAAAATATGGACTGGCCATTGTTGAAGTTGGGAAACTGGGAAAACTGGGAAAACCTGCCCAAATTTTCTCCTCAGAGATGCAGGTTTCTGAAGATACTGTTTGTGTACTTTTGCTGTGATTACAGTCCATAAGCTGTCCATTAGCTGTCCACTTTTGATATTGTCCCAAATGATTTTGGTTGTATTTGTAAAATAGAATCTATCGTAACCTTAACAAAGAAAAAAACGGAAAGTGGCATATAATTATGAAAATATATTATATTTTATTTTATATTTAATTATTTTTCTTTTTTTATTATTTTTATGTAATTTGTTGCCCTGTATGTTGCCCCCCCAGGGATGAAAAACTTTCTGAATCTGAATGCTAAGAAAATGCAGGGGTAACAAATAACGGCAAACAAGAGATGGAAATACAAAAACATATGGACAGAAAGGATGGATAATACTGTATATATAAAGATGCATCACCCTCAGTCGATCAGACTTGATGGTGCATCTTGACGGAAGCTGAATGATTTGCATTAATCAAAATGCCTCCCATCTTCCCTCTAACCCAGGGCAGTCCAAACCCATTAGACTGATTTTACAGAGGATGTTTTTAGGCTTTGCCACTATTCACAGACTTCACCTTCAAATTGCTCACAATCAATATATTTGTGATTTTTCTTAGAAATTGTGTCAGCTCAGCAGTGTCTTCCCCATAAGCACATATGCACTACACTAAAGAGCCAGAAGCAGTTATTTTTTTAAATAATCCATTTAGAATGTTCTGGTTCATATATTGAGGAAGTGCATTAACATAAACTATATTTCCAAAAGTATTTGCTCACCTGACTTGACTTACATATGAGCTAATCCATAGGGTTCAATATGACAGCTTTAACTCTTCTGGGAGGGCTGTCCACAAAGTTTAGGAGTGTGTTTATGGGAATTTTTACCATTCTTCCGGAAGCGAGGTCACACACTGATGTAGGCTGAGAAGGCCAGGTTCTCAGCCTCCGATCTCAAAGATGTTCTCTCTGGTTAAGGTCAGGCCAGTCGAGTTAATTCACACCAGACTCTGTTATTCATGTCTCTATGCTTTGTGCACTGGTGCATAGTCATGTTAGAAGAGGAAGAGGCCAGCTTCCTCTTTGTGGGAACAGTTGGGAGTATGGAATTATCCAAAATGTTTTGCTATGCTGAAGCATTCACACACCTGTGGCCATGGAAGTGATGAGAACACCTGATTTCAATAATTTGGATGGTGGGCCTACAACCAAGAAAACCCTAGACAGGGCACCAGTACATTGTAAGGCACACACACATTCACACAATATGAGCCATTTTAGAGAAAGCAATTCACCTAGAAAGCATGTCTTTAGTAACTGGAGCACACTGAATAAAACTGGTGCAAACACGGGAAGAACAGATTCCTATCACTTTGCATATCTTCCTGTATTTCCCTGCCAATGTTTCCTGCTTCCCACTCATCACCGTGTCCGAATATATACATCTGAAAATATGTTAAAACATTAAAACATTTGTTATAAACTCAATGATGGAGTAAAACAAACTCATTGAAATACACCCACTCTAACCACTCACCCGCTTCACTAAATTTCACTAAATCTTTGATTTTAATTACTTTATTGTTTTCCAGAGGAAAATTGTTCTTTACATTTAACCCATCCGGATGAAGCCACCAGAAGCAGTGTGCCGCCCCATTGAAGCACTCAAAGAGCAATTGGGGGCTAGGTGCCTTGCTCAACGGCATTTCAGCCAGGACTTGGCTAGAGTGGGGATCGAACCAGTAATCTCTTGGTCCCCAGCCCTCTACCCTATCCATTTATCCACGGCTGACAACAAATATCGATGATTTTCTTATCCTGGGAAAATGAGAAACTAAGGATAAAACTATGTGATTGTAAGATTGATCTTATCATAGAGACTAATCAAGAGCCATCAAAAGCTTTTACATAATGGGCTGCAATATGAGGAGAGAAATAATATGGAGAGGGAGTGATATCAGACTCCCAAGCTGCCCTGTTAATGGCCATCAAGATGATTAGATTTCTCTGATGGAGTTCTTTGAGATGCATAATTTCTCACACACCTAGAAATATAGTATAATGTACATTCAATATATAATGAAAATGATGCAAGCCTACAGCTATCTTATTTCCCCTGGCTTTACTCAAACTCTCAAATCTGCACATTAGTTATTTTAATGCGTATTTATACACTACTTGCCAATTAATGATTTGTCAAACCATTTTCACTTTATTTTCATCCCTATTCATTCTCTGGGTGTAAGGGCAGGAAGAACCCTAGACGGGCCACCACTCCATTGTTAGGCTCACACTAAGAGACAGTTTTGAGACACCAATTAACCTAATGTGCATGCATTTGCAATGCAGATGGAAACCTGCACAAACACAGTATAACATGCAAATTCCACACAGAAATTTCCCAGGTCCCCTACAGTTCCTACTTGCTGTGAAGTGACAGCATTACACATAACACTATTGTGCTGACATTTTCATCTCCATTTTCACATTTTCTTCATGCAGCTGAAATTGTTGCACCACAGTAAAATGGTATCCAATAAAAAAGGACTGTATAACAGTTTCATCTGTTTCATTTTAAGATATAAGCCTTTATACTGAACTGATTTATCAAGTTACACATTATCTCCTGGTGAACATCTCTTCACTCAACATATCTATCAACTTCTGATTTATGATCTATTTCATAGAGAGACCCAATGGGAAAGTCTCCTACTGTAGCTGATAATGGTATGTCTACACTGAAACACCATATCTTATTCAAAGCATATGATACAGTGAACTAAATTGAAATACAACAAGTAATTATTTTTTACTATTCTGTTGTAATTATGTACATACTCTAAATCTAATATACAGTTTACAAGTTATTTTACCATTTCTACCATTTTACAAAATTAAATATTTGACCTGTCCCCTTTTTAACCCCAAATTGAGACAGTATGGTGGAAAAAAACATATTTTTAACATTGACTTTGACATATTTCACTGCAAAAATGTATTATCAAAGTTTGTGCTAAAAGTTGCAGCCTGGATTGCTCAGTTGGTAGAGTCTTCTCGGCTCGAAACATCGAAGAGCTTAAGTGACAGGCGTTTTTTTCTCCCTGGGGCTGCAACAGCTATCAAAGAAAATGCAATGCTCAGCCAGCTTATCCTTGGGTCCCAGCCTATCCCATTGAGAACATCTGTGCAGCCAACCATCACAAATCAATGATGCCATGTGACAGAGTTTAAAAAGAAAAAAAAATTATGAAGTGATTCAAACAGGCGATGATACTCATGATTTGGTACAATGCTACAATGTTTGTCAAAAAGACTGGAAAGGGTAGGAAAACTGTGTAAACCTAAAATCAACAGCTGTGATTTGTGATCTCTCTGCATAAAAAAACATCATTCATTAATGGTTGATATGACCACATAGGCAAGGGATTTAGCAAGGCTTTATGAAGCACTACAGTTTGTGAACTCTAGAGGCATTCAGAAATACCAATATAACTTTACTAGTGAAAATGTCCAAAATATGCTAAAGTATGTGTAATAAAAAAAAATAATAATTTTATTCTTCTTTTTTCAGCCTCTCCCTTTTATCAGGGGTCACAACAGCAAGTCAATCTTTATCACCTCACTCTGTCATCTGCATCTTCTGCTTTCACACCAACTACCTGCATGTCTACATTGACCACATCTATATATCT
>JAOUQT010132181.1:0-18961 GCA_025769995.1 Xyliphius kryptos | reverse complement strand
AGAGTGAAACAGAGTGAGGCAGAGTGAAACAGAGTGAGGCAGAGTGAGGCAGAGTGAAACAGAGTGAGGCAGAGTGAAACAGAGTGAGGCAGAGTGAAACAGAGTGAGGCAGAGTGAGGCAGAGTGAAACAGAGTGAGGCAGAGTGAAACAGAGTGAGGCAGAGTGAAACAGAGTGAGGCAGAGTGAGGCAGAGTGAAACAGAGTGAGGCAGAGTGAGGCAGAGTGAAACAGAGTGAGAATGCCAGCAGCGTTGAATGTTGAATGCCAGCAGCGGTGCAGCTGGTTGCGTGCTGTCTGACCGGTGAGACGGATCAGTCCTTCCTCAGTGTGTACACCCAGCTTTGTTTTTTACCCCCACTAATCAATGGGGGGGGGTTGTTTTGGACGCATGCTTCGTCTGTGTTATGATGAAGAGTGAATTCATTTGGCTGCTCGTGCTCTGAATACCAATCGGCCGCCGTCCTTGTCTCAGAGGTGACTCCGTCTCATTGTCCAGCAGACACAAACTTTTCTTATATCTGAATGTGGACACAACAGCCATCAGGTCACATGTTTACAACCTTCTGTTCTGTTGTGTATTGGTGACACCTTGGTGCTGTTACTGACTTTAGCGGTGCTTTTATATTTAGCGGTCAGCGTATGTTTCAGTTTGAGCGTGTTGGGTTTTTCGGGACCCTGTGAGCAATGAGCCGAGCGCCAGGAGAATTTGAATGAGTCCCGTTCCTGCTGCATGGTGCCACCTTTTTTCAGTGTGAGGAGAACGTCCTCTGAATACTGCAGAAGTTCCCTCAGCTCTGACCTCGTCCGTCAGTCACGTCAGAAAATACAGATTATGTTCTGAAGCTTCGGAGATCAAAACAGACGCGGCGCTGCGGCTCCCGCTGAGCAGAGTTCTCTGTTTCGTCTTCATTGATCTCAGCTATACGTTTGAGAACGTGTCCCAAATCAGAATGAGAAACTGCTTTGACTTTGAATATTTCATGTTTACTGTAACTCACAGATTTTCTCTTTGAAGGTCTAAAGTCATATATTTTTTACCCATCAGGCCACAGTTGCAGCTTTTGCCGCGAGTGAAGGTCACTCACACCCTCGGGTCGTGGAATTACCAAAAACCGACGAGGGTCTGGGCTTCAATGTGATGGGTGGGAAAGAGCAAAACTCACCCATATACATCTCTCGCATCATCCCAGGGGGCGTGGCTGAGAGACATGGGGGTCTGAAGAGAGGAGACCAACTACTGTCCGTCAACGGCGTGGTGAGTCCCGAGTAGAAAACAGCTGAACTCATAAAGCCACAGGAGCCCCGTGTCCTTCAGTGGAGGTTTCTGTAACTGCACCGAAGATTAAAAAAAACTATTAAATAAACCTTAATGTGTTTAAAACACTAATTCTGACTCTCCTCAATCCTCACCAAATTAAAGTTAAATATGAAGTTTGCATTCTTCATTTATGAAGTAAAATAACCTGAGACCTTTGAACGTTTGGCTCACATAACATCTCCTGGATCAGGATTTAGAGATGTGTGCTGGAGTGGACTCTCCACGTCCGTCTGCAGCGAGGAGCTTTCAGAGTTACGCGTTCATTACATCATCCGGTTTCTCCTGAAACAGCTTTCAGGTCTGATCCCAGCTCAGCGTCAGCATCAGAGCTTCGTTAGATTTCCCATCATGCCGTAATGGCTGAGGGATCTCCGTATTCTGGAGGTGGACGTTCTCATCAACGTGAACACGATGCACCGCACACGCAGAGCTCTAAAGACCGACTAAAACACTCTTATAGTTTAGTATAAATAAAAATCAGGAGAGTCCCGTCCCTGTAGGTTCTCCAGCGTCACTTATAGGAACCAGGGTGGCTATCGGAGCCTATCCCATCTCACGTCCTATAACGGCCAGTGATACAAATGTATTCATATAGCGTGTGTTAGTAGCCACTGCTATGTCTGGTGGAGGATTGAACTGTGTGTTAAACGTTTATAATTACAATTGAATTTGGTTGATTAGAGTGTGGAGGGTGAGCACCATGAGAAGGCGGTGGAGCTGCTGAAGGCGGCGCAGGGTAGCGTGAAGTTGGTGGTGCGCTACACACCCAAAGTGCTGGAGGAGATGGAGGCACGCTTCGAAAAACTGCGCTCTGCACGCCGGCGCCAGCAGCAACAACTCCTCATCCAACAGCAGCAACAGCACAACCTCAACGCTCAGCAGAACCACACGGCGTAGGTGAGGCTTTTCATTGCTGTAGGACCCCCCGAAACGTGACCAGCAGGGGGCGACACTTACTGAGTCAGAGTTTATTCTCCAACACTGAAGCCTTCATCATCTCATGTTGATTAACTGAGAATGTTTTAATTGATTTATTTCTAACTAGCAGAATAGAGAAGAATCTAAATAGAAAATAGAACACACACGTGTATTCAAATGCAACGTTTTGTCAAAATTTCAACGCAATCGGTCAAGAATTTTAGCAGATTTAAAATTGACATTTTTGTTGAAATAGCTGGACGTGAGTTTATTCATTATAATCAGGCATTTAATGTTACAAAAAAAACTGTCCAAGATGTATTAATGCAACTAAAATACATATTTTTTAATTCATACACATAAATGCAGCTCTGTAACAAATTAATGAAATAAATGCCGTGCTGGTGAATGATGTCCAAACAAAGTAATGCAAATGTGTTGTGATTAAATATTGTGCTTTTTAATTATGAAACAGTCTGGTGTGTATAAATGGTGAGTAATTAAAGGATTTTATTGTTTTAAGCGAGTATATACAGTAATTGAGAAACAATACACATCTGACCTTTCTATAATGACCAGTAGGGGGTAGTGTCCTCTCAGAAATCGTTTAATACCCCACCACAAGGGGGCATTAGAGTAATACAATAAGAAAAGGTCAGTTACTAAGGTGAAACCCCTTTGCTCTGTACAGGTCACTGCAGAAGAAGAAGAAGAAGAAGTGAGACTGATCTCAGAACAGCTGATTGGTGTTCATTTCAGATGCTCCTCATGTTTCTCCTGAAGGTCTTTCACATCCTACAACATTACACCTGCACAGCTGTACCACCTGAGTCCTAAAACACTGGAGATCCGGTCTGTTTGTCAGCTAAAAGTATGTGGACACCCCATAATGAGCTCATCTGCGTCATTTATTGTTTCTAAATTCCAGTTGTGTTGCTCAGAACATGAACTATTCTTAATACAACAAACAAAAAGTCTTTAGGAGAAGCCTTTATTCCATCTGAGCAGGCTTTAGATGACAAACTAACTTTAAATCATTGAGGATGAAAACATTCAGCCAGTACAAAAGTTTTTGTTTCTTCTTAAGCTTTAAGGTGTCCACAAATACTTTGTCCCCCACATGGACACTGCGAGTGCAGAGCTCCGTTTGAACTGATGCTGTTTGTTGTTCTGAAAAAGCTCCAGCAGTGTGCGCGTCACATCTGCTTTATGTTTGTGATTTTCCTTTTGGAACGTTTAGTTTCTTTGCACAATGCCGTGTGCATACTTTTGTCACAGCTTTGTTCTCCTAACTCCATCCTGGTTCCCGCGGTGCTCGTGTCTGTAAGAATGAAGTTTGTGCTAAACGTGTCTTTTATTGGAGGGTATTTTATACCACGTTGTAGCAGGAAATATTTTCTATATGATGTTAGATTTGTTTTCTTACATCGTTTTTAAAATCTGGATAGAAACCGAATGTTTAAATGCAGATCGTTTAAGGATGACGTTGCTAAAAAAGAAGAACACTGGCAGGAAGTAAACGCCAACTACAAGAATGAGGCCTTAAACTTCAGCAGTTGGTAATTTAAATGTTTGTGGAAAATGATTAATGATAAAAGTTAATAACCTACACTAATATTAAGCTAGCAAAACTAAAATGACTTGTTACTTCAATGTTTAAAATGAAGAACATAAACTGTGAATAAGAAGACCCTGGTTGAATAATTGCGAGTTTTGAAAGCAGCTAGCAACTCAGGCTTTGTTTTGTTTGTTAGGTCGCAACAAACAACTATAAATCTTTGGGTTTAATGTGACACCATGTACATCAGAGTCGAAAATCATCATTCTGTGTCCAAAACAAAAGTAACACAAGTTAAAAAAAAAGCTTTCAATTTGTCTGAATAATCTAAAATGAATCGCCATCTTTTAGGCTAACATGCTAAAACGGAACACAGTCAAGCAAGCAGACTTTAGCATGTCCGCTAGCTGACTGTTTATTGTTAGACATATTTAACTTAAATGTTAATATGAACTTAAAGTGAAATGATGTTGCTAATATTGGATTGGTTAGCAGGTAGCTAATTTAGCTTATCAAAGTTGTTTTTGATTGATGTTACTGTGAGTTAAAATAATATGTTTGGGCAAACATTTTAAAAAGACCAAACCGCTTTCCGATAAGCAGTTTAAATTTAAATGCTAGCTAGCGAATGACTTTCTTATTTTTTAGCTTCCTAGTGCCGTTGCTTAGTAAGAACTTTTGAAAACAAAGCGATTGTTTTGTCAAACTGTTAATGCAACATAAGCTAGCTGAGAGCTTCTCTCGTTGTAGTTAAAGTTAGCATCCGTCACAGCGTTTTCAAGGTTTTATTAAATGTACACTGCTATAAAACAAATGTTCAACAATTAGCACTTCTAATTCACAAAGTACATTAACAGATAGTTAGCAGAACTGCTGTCCTGATTTATTAAAATACACATTTAATAAAGTCAGTGGAAATAAAAGTGATGATGAAGGAAGTTATTTGTAAATGTCCTAAGGCAAGGGGATGCTAACAGTTAGCATATAGCATTGCTGGATTTAATTGATTTGATTGCTTGGTCACTAGATTAGCATGTTGGGCAAAAGTTTAATCCAACATTCAATTAATTTTACCTGATGGAGCAAAAATATTTGAGTTTTTTAACATGACATTATTGTTAGTAACTAAATAAATACAAAATACAAAAAAAGTCATTTACAATTCATAAATGATTCTGGATTATAACATTTGATTTATTTGCAGACAAAAGAATGTGAAGCGGATAAATTAGTCATGTGATAGAGTTGTTACGTTATAATTTTCTTTCAGATTTTTAAGTAAAGAATGATTTAATAATAATATGTTCTACGTTCCAGTTTGTGATGGGAGAGTTTATAAATGTCACGTTACTGTATTTAAAGGTATCGTATCAATTATTGTTATAAAATCGGATCGTCTTATTTGTTCCACTTTTGACAATCATAAAAATGAATATTAAAATATATAAATGTTATCTATTTTTTACCAAAATTGGAATGGATTAGGGATTGTTTTAAAAAATACTTCTAGTAGCAGTAACCCTGATGATTCAAGAGTAAAATGATTCTATTAACTGACTCGATTTTAAAGTTCTCTAATTAGGTTTATTTTAAACATTTACTCTGGGTTCTATAAAAGTCTGATTATTGGAGCCAGTGAAATAAAAAAAAAATGTTTTAGACATGTGGATTCCATTCAACGGGGAAACTTTTTAAACCACTGCGGCTGCATACACACTACAGATTCCTAAAGTCCCCATAAAAACAAAACAACTCATTATTAATGCATTTTGCATTAAATAAAATTATTTGAATGGAAATAAATAGCTTATTTTATAACTTCATTACTCCTTATCTTGATTAAATGTAGTACATTGTTGAAACAAAAGTATATGGACACCTAACATGCACACATCTTATACCAGAGAAACTCCTTTGCATATATAATATGGCACCATCTTGTGTTGATTTTGTGATATTGCATCTGCATTATGACTACATTCAAATTTGTGTACCAGATACACAATCTGTAATATGAAACATTACACAACAAACCTCTTAATAAATGATTTTGGGGGGTTTCATTCAGGCTCAACATCATGGATGGAAACAAACACAGATATCTCACAGATTAAACACTAGATACGTGTCAAAGTTGTAGGTGTCCCAATGCTTTTGTTCCTGGTGTATGTGATCAAAGTGAGGACCGTGCAACGTGGATGCTCTGTGGTGTGAATGCAGCCTGATGGAGGCGCTCTCTGATCTGGACCTGATTTCTTTTTCTGTGGATCAGGGAGAGAACATGCAGTTCCTCAGATGATGCTGTGAAATGTAACGTTCTGCTGTACGAGCTGTCCGTCTCGCAATCGTTCCCTCATTTTGTATGTTTTCTTATTGATGACCTGCATTTCTAAAACTGGATGAACTCGTACGGAGAGACAAAACCAACTCCAGTGATATGCAATTGTAATATATTATATTTGTATAAATAAATATATATACATGTTCGTGTGTACAGAAATGTCTGTGCTGTCTGTGGTTACGGTATAATCATAATATAATAAGATTAACCAACCTGTCAGACGGAAGAACAGGAGTTAATTGAGGTGTTAATTGAGGATAGGACGTTGTATCAGTGTGAACATCAAAGAAGGTACTTGTTTAGTTCCCTCAATTTAAATAAAGGTACATTAGAGCAGGTTTTCTCAAATGGTGGCTCGCGGATTCGTTCTGGAGGGGGTCGCGCAAAATAAATTTCATCTGTTTAATCTATTTTCCCGGATTTAGTCGGCATGATGCATACATACATTACATACATTTGGTCATTTTATGTATGTATATATGTATCACGCCGACTAAATCTGGGAGAAACAGATGGAATTTCTTTTCAGCGACCCCAGTGATCCCGTCAAGTTTCCCTTGAGAAGTGAAATGAAGGTAAAGTTTTATTTTCGGAACAGCAGTCCATCAAAGAAAAAAGAGCAGAAACACGATCGAGTTGAAGAAGAAAAACGTAAAAAAACCCGATAGCGTCATTGAGGCCGTCGAACTCGGCCGTGTGTAAGTTCCATTGTGGCGAAATAATTCATTTGAATTAAAATTAGATGAATAAAAATGTGAATGCAGTTTTAATTCATTGTTCGTTTGCCATGGTAACCAGCATTTGTACACCGGTTACTCTTTAAATTTGTGACGTGAATGGCGAAACATGTTGGTTTCTCAGGTTCCTAAATTTCAGGCTATTTAATAAAAATGTGTTTGGTTTGTATTTTCTAAAAGTGGGTCGTGGCTTAATGACCATGGGAACATGTGAGTCCCGGGTCGAGACCCGTTCAGAACCGCGGCATTAGAATGATCAGCACTGTAACTGTACCATGTGGAAGGGTAAAGTAAAATACTGTGTTCTGTAGTAAAACAATGAGGGACAGACCTGTGGGCTTTGTTAAGCATTTAAAATACAGAACAAAAATCACAACACTTACTGGATTACACACACACACACACACACAGGGGCACATGAGTGGCACCTTGACGCGTCAGCACTCTGCCATTTGTTCATGACCGTGGCACACACGGGTGTGAATGATGTGCTGCATTTGTTTCATTACACAAAGTTTCACAATCCTCATTTCCTCCCTCTCTTTTTCTTCAACACCCCGTCATCTGTCCTCTCTCTCTCTCTCTCTCACACACACACACATACACACTGATCATGACAAATGGCATGTGCACTGAGAGAAAGGAACCATTCTGTTCAAGAGTTTTCAGTTTATTTTGTTTAAATACAGAAATAATGAATGAAACGTTTAAAATCAGACGAGTACAGAATTTAAATATAATACAAAGGCATCAGGAGAATGGTAACCATGGCGATACATACATTATGTACAGATATATTTACACTACTAAGCTTCGAGCATTTCTGCTTCTATAAAAGAATATAGTTTTAATTCTTTTCACCGAGCGGCAGCAGTTTTTACTGAATCTGATAAACAGGAAGCTTAAAGAACAGATTAAAGATCAAAAGTAAAGTCATTCTGTTCACCCTGTCTGCTATGAACAGGAGCTCTTTTAAATCACCCCCCCCCCCCCATCGGTAGGTGAGGGGTGCATAATGGTAATCATTACATCGCTGCTTTAAGGATTAATAATGATGATGATGATGATGATAGGTGACTAGAATTGGAATGAGGAACTCTGTGCATGTTTTCTTGTCCGTAATGAAGATGTTCTGAGTTTAAATGTAAAATGAGAGCAACGCGCGTCCAGCAGAAAGTCTCTCTCTCTCTCACAGGACGTGGTAGACGAGTGGGCCGGGGCTGTCTGGGGTGCTGCAGGGTGAGGGGCTGTGGCTGGGTGAAAGCTCCTGCAGGGTTCTGGAGGAAAGTCGGTCCACGATGCTGGATAAACACTGCAGACTGGACGCTCCCGCAGCTCTGTCCATCACACTCACTGCGAACCAGAAACACGCCGGCGTTACAGCCCTGCCTTCTGCAGTTTATTTTATCTGTCCTGACCCCGCTGTGATGAATACGTGGTACTGAACCAGCATTCAGAGTCAGTGTTGGTGAGGAAGGAGATACGAGATGTTGCATGACTCACCATTCTGAACTTCGTAACCGTATGAGCTGCTGGCGTTCAGGTTCATCTGAGACCAGACGGGGCTGCTGCAGTCTGTCTGCACACAAAATACCACATTTACCATCAACTTCAAAAGAATTCATCAATACAGACATCAAACCCTCAACAGAGTGCAAAACCCAACAGGAACCATACAACACCCCCACCCTGTTTCACATCATCATCATCATCATCATCACTGATGTTACAGGTGGGACAGAGGTGGTGGTTCAGAGGTCAGGGTGTTGGGCTAGCAATTTATGGGTTGTGGGTTCAAATCCCAGGTTCATTGAAGTTACCAATGTGGGTCCTTGAGCAAGACTCTTAACCCTCATTGCTCCAGAGGGCGCTGTGTCAACCCCAACCATTCAGTTCTGACCCGAATCATCAAGTTGGGATAGTCTGCTAAATGACCAAAACAAAAAAAAGTAATGTTAAAGAATCTGAGAAACTTAACCCACCCATAAGTTTACATCTGTTAGAGGTTAAAACTAAAGAATACTAAAGTTTTTAATGCAAAACAGTCCCATAGCATGATGATGCCACCACCATGCTTCACAGTGGGTGCAGTCTGCTCCAGACAATTTAATGACGTTTAACGGAGGGATATCCAGCTGTCTCCGCTGAGCTCAGCTTTTCTAATGTTTCTGTAGATTCTGGTCCATCGCAGACTTTGGTTTTGGTGGGGATTGCATTCGGTCTAATGTACGATCCGGCACTCTCATCTGATGATGGGCACTTTGGGTGAGGGGTATCTCATTAGAACTCAGCAGGGTCCGAGGTCCAGAGTGTCATCATTTCTAACTTGTGTTCTGATTTAGTTCCATATTCTGTAAACTGAAGTAACCTGCAGTTCTATCAGCATTTTATCTCAACAACTGATTACAAAACTGATTACAAACATCCTTCAATATATTTTACCAATATGTATTGTTTTAAATGCTAAACTGAATGAATTTTTTCATAAAACTTAAGCAGGAGCTACATTTAACATTTCAAAATAAAGTGCAGAATAAAGTTTGTGCTCTCAGAAAAACTAAATTAACCAGGTTTTTCTTGTTGACTCGATTTCTCATCTTAACTCTTTATTTTCTCTTTTGTGTTCCTCTCAGTTTTCTCTGTTGACTTTATTTTTTAGAGCATGCCATCTTTGACCCCGTTGTTCCTCTTAAATGCAGCTTCTCGCATCGTACCTCTCCTGTGCCCGCTCCACGCTCCCGAATCTGCACAGTTCTGATTGGCTGTGGAGCGCCTTTGGTTACCTCACTACGCGCGCGATTGCTCTGTGAGTTTTGCACAGCGACGCCGTACGAGTGAGAATTCTTAGTTCTTCATTTTGATTAAAGTGTTGATGTAGAGCTGACTCTGTGAGTCCTGACCTCCTGTGGGATTACACAGTATTGTAATAGTTTATATGAATTTAAGCGTGAATATACATTTCAGTTCAAACGTCTCCGTCTTTAAACCACAGGTTTGTTTGTAATCCTGCAGTCTGAACTGCGGCTGTAACACATCCTTTGCAGTTGCTTCTTTATTTCACAGCCGTCATTTAAAGAAGAAAAAAAAGCGAGTGCTTTGGGCGGTTCTGCGCCGGACTGGCCGACCGTGCCGAATCGATGGCGGCAGTGAAAGTCACACTGGCGATGCAAACCGACACTGGCGCTAGATTAGCTCAGGCTTCGTTACTCTCTGCAAGAGTGGGATGGAAAGAAAAACAGAACTTCAGTCTTTCTCACAGAACCTTCGAAACCCTGCTTATGTTTTTGAGCGTGTGGACGGCAGCCGGGTCCAACGAAGCCCACAGGACTCTAATTAACCCCTAATTACAGCAGTTTCATAAAATAATGAACTCTATTTTTTCTCTGGGAAAAGCAATAAAGACAATTTTGGCGTCACGCTAATAAAACCATACGCTTTTTAAGGCCAGACATGAAGCCGTAAGCTAATATGTTGGCGTATAAGAGGAGACAGATGTGGGCAGAGATTTATTACTGCGGGAGGAAAGAGAACTCCCGCTTCAAACAGCAGGAACCCTCGGTGTGGTTCTTATTCACCTGCAACACCATGTACAGCACAGTGAACCCCAGGAAAGGAACAGAATGAACTCTGATCACCAGGATGAACCTTTATTTATAAAGTTCTCTTCATTATTAAACATGTGTCTACACTAACCAACACAAAGTCACACGTATGATTGTAATTTCAAGCTTTATGTAAAGTCTAGAGGGCATAGTGGTTAGCATGTTCTCCTCTCAGTGCTGGGAATTCCCGGTTAAAATCCCGATCTGGATGGAGTTTCCATGTCCTCCCTGTGTGCATGTGGGTTTTCGCCGGGTTCTCTGAATTCCTCCCACATCCCAAAAACATGGATTCAAAGTAAACTGAATGCTCTAAATTGCCCCTATAGTGTGTGTGTGTGTGTGTGTGTGTGCGTGTGTGCCCAGTGATAGATTGGCACTCTAACCTGGGTTTATCTGCCCAGCGCCCAAGACATTCCCCACCGGATGGGCATGGGGAACCCCCCGCAACTCCTCAGAAAAGGGTTTTCTCCAGATAATTTTATTATTGCATTTTTTTTACTCTAATAACCTGATTATGATTTCATTTAACATCTTGTTATTTTGATTTTCTTTTTCTTTTTTCTGCATTCTTTCCTTTACGATTCAGGGGGCGCCACAGCGATGAACTCACATATTAGACTTTGGCCAAGTGTGTTATGCCAGATGCCCCTCCAGGCTTGAAAAAAACAGACAATAGGGGCAATTTAGATCAGCCGATTCACCTTAAATCCATGTTTTTGAACTGTGGGAGGAAACCGGAAGACTCTGAGGAAACCCAAACACACAAGGGGAGAACATGGAAACTCCACCCATATCGGGATTCAAATACTGTGCCTTGAGGAGAACGTGCTAACCACTAAACCACCGTGCCGCTCTGTTATATTGAGTTTAATTTACATGTTAATTAAAAGTTACATATAATCAGTGATCAGTTAAAAATCTGGTGATATAAAATAATAAAAGGATTAATGCTGATTACTAAATTTGCACATTGCATTTAAATGCATAAGAATTAAGTAATGTATACATACTAATGGTGCAGATAAACAACTTTGGTTCTCGGGTTACATTCAGAGTTCCCATTCATTCCAAACCTTTTTAATGGGGTTTAGAAATGTGTGCGGACTGGTTCTGGGTATCAGATCCTTTATTGATCCACAGTCAGACTGCGGGGCCACAGGGGCCACATAAAGCTTTACATTTTACAGTCGCGGTCATGTGATTAAATGTGTTTGAAAGAGATTTGTTGAGGTTTTTAAAAACTTTCTGTTATTGGAATCAGTGAAGTTAATAAAGAATTTCTAAGGAGTTTCTAAGAATTTCTAATATCTAAGGAGTAGATATCTACCATGGCTTCAGAGCACGTGGACGACGGACTGGCCGGTTCAGAGCCGCTCTCGTGGCTGTAGTAATTCTCCACTTGCTCTCTCAGCAGCTCCTGCAGGCTCTCTATGTAGTTGATGGCGTTCCGTAGGATCTCCACCTTCGGGAGGCGCTGGCTGGGATTGGAAGAGGTGCACCGCCGCAGCGCCTCGAATGCGTGGTTCACCTTCTTCAGACGCCGTCTCTCGCGCATCGTGGCTGCCCGTCGACGGTCTACGGTGCTGGCCTTGCGCTTACACGCCTTGCAGGCCCACTGGAGGCAGCTCCCTGCTTCGTGAAGGCCCCCAGGGGCCCGGACGTGCTCTTCCTCATCTGATTCCATCTTCACCGAGGGGCTCAGGACGAGAGAGCGGTCGTAATTGGAGGTCCAGGCATCCATGTTGGTAGAGAGGAGAAAGGAGAGAGCGAGGGGCGACAGTGTGAAACAGAGTGATATGTCAGGGCGGCTTCTGTTGCGACCCCTCTTATAGCAGGCCATGGGTCAGCCCAGATGCCCCATTGGCCCTGAGTTGCCCCCCTTCGACTCTCCCACCTCCATTTACACCCCGCTGAGTTTCCCACATCTGCATGCAGGAGTGGTTTCTCATTCAGCGCCGAGGATTTTCATTCTTATTCACTTTCACCTTCAGAACCGATCGACATTTAATAAGATCATTTACATAAAACCTCGTTAATGAGTCGTTAGCGTAATCCATTATCTGAACTGAGGCTCGTTTCAAAATCT
The DNA here is from genome assembly GCA_025769995.1 of Xyliphius kryptos. NCBI lineage: Eukaryota > Metazoa > Chordata > Actinopteri > Siluriformes > Aspredinidae > Xyliphius > Xyliphius kryptos. The sequence continues at coordinate 6,400 of JAOUQT010132181.1, read as the reverse complement.
CTTCTCATCTTTAGGATTCTGAACCATAATATTTATCATAATTCCTCGTATCAGTTCACCGTCAGGACGGAGGCTGATGCACTGGACTGAGATCGGCCCGGAGTTCGTTTCCTGCACTGTGAGGTCATTACCTACAAACTCCAAACACCACCACGTCTAATAAGGCTACAAACGCTGATCTTTCTCACAACGTGTTAAAGTGTTTGGCTGCCTGAGACTCTGGGAACAACACCTAAGCAAACACAGACGCTAAACAACACACACACACACACACACACACACACACACAGCTGAAGAACACATTGGATAGAAGTATACATGTGTTTTTTTAGGGGGGTCAGGTTAACCAACTTTTAGATCAAAGTAGATGGCAATGAGAAAACCGTCACTGCTGGATCACTACAGCCTGGGACTCACTGGGAGAACATGCAAAATGTTCTGGATTTTCATTAACTATGGAACGTTTTTCAGTTTATATCTGTGAGAGCTACGCAGATCATTTAAAGGTTAAAATTGTGTGATATGTTTTTAACAGAAGTATAATCAGACATCCGTCACTCTGTTTCACACTCTGTTTTTGGGATGCATCAGTGTAAACCTGAGGACCTCCGAAAAAAAAAGATGTAAAGTTCATCAAAAAAGTTGTTTAAATCCTGTTTGTGCAGAAACTATTAGAGAACTATTTGAAACGAGTTTTAGGTTTTAAGCCCCACTGTAAATGTGTGCGAGTTGGGGGGGCGGGGAGGGGGGGAAGGATAATCGTCTGCACTGAGTGAGTTAGTAAACCTGCACAGATCATCGGGGTCTCTGGGGAGCGGGGGTGTTGCTTTAGGGCGGGGGTCTGAGTGCAGGTTAAGTGTAGGGCACAGTGGCTCTTTAATGTTCTGAGACGTGACCCAGATCTCAAGTGAGACAAACTCCGTACCACAACACAAAGACTTATTTTCATTTATAATTTAGGTTATTATTTAGTAGCGGGCGGCATGGTGGCTTAGTGGTTAGCATGTTCTCCTCTCAGCACTGAGGATCCAGGTTTGAATCTGAGTGGAGTTTCCAAGTTCTCCCCGTGTCCGCATGGGTTTCCTCCCACAGTCCAAAAGCATGGATTAAAGGTAAATTGAATGCTCTAAATTGCCCTGTATAGTGTGTGTGTATGTGTGTGTGCACGTGTGCGTGAGTGTGTGCCCAGCGATAGATTGGCTGGGTGTATCTGCCCAGCGCCCGAAAGGTTCTCCCCTGAATGGAAACCCCACCCTGCGACCCTAGTGGAGGATTAAGTGAAAGATAATAAATGAACAAATTATGTATTAAAGTCGATGCGTGAAAACCTCCATAATGTAAAGACTCAGTAAAGCTGGATCGTCAGTGTTGTTTTATTCATCTATTCATTATCTTCTGCTTATTCCTTTATGAGGGTCGCGCCGGGGGTGTTCCCCATGCCCATCCAGGGGAGAACGTCCCATACACCCAGGACAGGGTGCCAATCCAGCGCCAGGTACACACTCACACAGCCACACACACATATACACACTATACAGCGCAATTTAGAACATTCAATTAACCTTGAATCCATGTTTTTGGAATGTGGAAGGAAACCCACACAGACACGGGGAGGACATGGAAACTCCATCCAGATCGAGATTCAAACCAGGAATCCCCAGCGCTGAGAGGAGAACCTGTTAACCACTAAGCCACTGTGCCACTCCTAGTTTTATTTGTATTTCTTTAAATGAATTTTACTGTCAAATTTAATCTTTATTTTTATTTATGCAGCTGAAACCTTAACAGGGAATCAAAGGCGTGTTTGTGCTGTACTCATGAGTCTGGACTTTTTCTGTGGAAAAGAACCCACTCCAGATTAATGTCCTTTAAAATGTTTTCAGGACTATTAAAAGGTTCCTGTTGTGCGAAGGCTAAAGGATTCACAGCACGCTTCCTTAAAGCGAACATGTTAAATGTTCGCTGATAAAAACAATGTTAAAATCAGTGTTAAAACAGCTGAATGAGTTTAAACATCCTCTCTAAGGCAGTAATAAGACACAAACAATAGATTTTGAGGGAACAGACGGAGGACCAATGTCAGTCCATTCAGATGTATGGGTGCGTATTGATGGAATACAATACAAAGTTGAACTTTGACCTGTAGGTAATCTCTGTGATGCTGCTAGTGATGCAGGGTGCTGTATTAGTAGTTAACATGGTAAATATGTTGATCCCACTGGTAACCTGAGACTTTCAGCATAACCAGAAACACACAAGACAATGTTTATGACATCACAGAACAGAAGTCCTGAACATGAGCGCCAGTCCAGCAAATCAAAGTTTATTAGTCACGTGTGTACATGTACATGGTACAGCGGGCAGTGAAATGCTTTGACGACTGGCACCACCAGTAACGGAAAGAGTTGAGATTAAGAATAATGTAAATAAAGTAAAAAGAAATCTATTACAAATGCACAAGATTTAAAAAAACTTTTACAAATCCACACACAGTCACACTGCAGAGTACGTACAAAATACATCCTTCACTCACACACACACTCACACAATCACACACTCACACACACACACACACACACACACACACACACACACTCACGCACACTCATGCACACACACACATACACACACTCACACACACTCACACACATACACACACACACATACACACACACAGCTTTTATGAGTGTATATCCTGCCATGGTGATTCTTGGTAGAAAACTTCCTCTCATTGTTCCACACACATGCTGCTGTCAATCAAACTCCAGGTCATGTGACCAGATCTGTTAATGCGTAAAGAAATCCAGGCTGCATTAGAAGTTCGTTCTCCTGTGTTTTATGTTAAAACGATGCATTCTTATACATTTTAAAAGATTAACCTCACGGAATAAGGTTCATCCATAGCCTATCCCAGCACTAATGAACTTTTACACAGTTTGGGGAAGGCCTTCCCTCTTCTAGCCCAAAAGAGCAATAATCAGGCCGGTGTGAAGGAAGCGCTGCAGCCCTGAGTTCTGATCCTCAGGGTGAATTAGAACATGGAGTTTGAAAACCTTTCACGTGGAGGACGGTCCGTGTGCATGAGGTGACTTCCTTTCGTTCTCTCGTGTCATTCTTGTCTTTTTTCCGTTGCTCACGGATTTGGAGCATTAACCAGAATGCCCCTGATTCTGTGCTAAACTGGTATGTGTAAGTAAATTGATCAGGAGCCGAGCAGCTGGAGGCGGCAGGACTATTTCAGGACCACACACACATGTTTCACACAGTTATAAATCACTCAGAGAAAAAAAAGTGAGGACCGCCATCCCACAGCAGAACTGCTGCTGATATTTACGGTACGGTTCAAAACGTTTGTTCATTCTGGTTGATCAGATTTAAGGGGAAGTTGTATGTTGTGGTCCAAACCGGAGTCTTCTGGATGTCCAACCCCTTTGGGACGAATTGGAACAGAGACTGAGCAGCAGTCTGTCTCATCCATCATCAGAGTCTAAACATATTAATGTGGAGGTGTCCCAATATTTTTGTTCAATCGGTGCACCAAAAAAGCACGTCACAGACTCTGCTCATTACAATCCAACATTTTAAACTGTATTGTTTCTGTGTGTAATGGTTCCGTCTGTGCAGCCGGCTCTCAGATTACAGACGCTGTAACTGGGACGTGTCCGTTGTGCGTTTGAGTGCATTAACTTTTGATTTGTGATAATAATCCATGATTACAAGTTTCTAAACAATGTGTACACAGTGTGTTGATCTAAACGACTCCAGTGCTTTTAGGGCTGCAGTGATTTTATTATGACATTAATGTTCTTCATTTTATAAAGCAAACACGTATCAACATGACCTGGAGATTTCAGTTTATATACAAGTACATATGAAACCGTGAGCCTCATTTACAGAGTGGAATCACGTGCAGAACCAACAGTCCAGTATTAAATAAAAATCATTTTTAAAAAAAAAAGCTTTTCGGTAAAAATAAACACACAGACGAGTTGCAGAATAAAGAAAAGTGGAAATGTGAGCTGCGTGTCTTCACGCATTCCCTAAATTAATTTATAACCCCTCATTTGTCTTTGTGTCGTCAGTGGAAATGCTGTCCACGATGGAGGAGAGACGCCGGAGACTGCTGGACGCCACCGACTCAGTTCCACTTCCTAAAAAAGGTCAATAGTAAATTAAAACAACAACAAATAATGGTTTAAAATGAACATGAAAAACGTGTAATGTAATGAAATGTGTTATTATAAAGCATCACTAAGTTACGGGTCGGTTAGTTTGAATAGTTAGCACCGTTAATAAAGTTCAGTATTAAAAAATAATAAATCAAAGTCATCTCTTGTTGTCACCGCTAGCATTCGGTTCAACACGCAGCCCTTCATAACAACCATAAAGCCTCATGACCACAAAGGTTCTCCAGGTTCCTCTGTGCTGAAATCTCCACGTCACCTTCACCCCTCAGGGATTTACTCTGGGTTTGGGTTACACACTGTGTGATTACAGCTTCAGTAACGTCTGATACTCCTGAACCTCAGCTTCTCCTCTCTTATCGACATGTCGAGGAGCGCGGTGATGTCATGTGATGTTCCGCTTGATCTCTTACAGTTTCACTCTGTAGAAATGTTTCATTAAAGATTATAATGTTCTAATGAATCATCACACAGTTTTAACACAATTTAAAACTGTATTTAAATGACCACAAAGGGTGTGATAGCTCAGTGGTTAGGACATTGGATTAACAATCTGAAGGTTGAGGGTTCAAATCCCAGCTCCACTGAAATTACCAATGTTGGCCCTTGAGCGAGGCCCTTAACCCTCATTGCTCCAGGAATTCTATATGTAACCCTGTGTTCTGACCCCAATTAAACTGGGACGTTTGTAAGTCCGTCCATCCATCCATTATCTTCTGCTTATTCCTCTACGAAGGTCCCGGTGGGGTTCTCCATGCTCATCCAGGGGAGAACATCTCATGTGCTGGGCAGATACACCCAGGACAGGGCGCCAATCCATTACTGGGCACACACACACACATCCACACAGAATATACGGGGCAATTTAGAGCATTCACCTCCACCCAGATTGAGACTCGAACTGGGAACCCCAAGGGCTGAGAGGAGAACATGCCACCATGCCGCTCTTCATGTGTAAGTCGTTTTGGATAAAAGTGTCCGCTAAATGACCAAATCTAACGTACACACGCTGCGGTTCTCTCATTACTGCAGTATTCTACAGATACCAACAACTGCACTGTGAATAAACACTTTCAGAATAAAGGTCTTGGTTCAGAAAAGTTGCATTTCAGTTTAGATCTTTCTACATTTTGTCAAATCAGGTTCTGTAAATATCAATATTCAAGCAATTATTGGTGGTCAATCACAGTGTGCTATGGGTTTGTAGGTTAAATGACTCAATCCAGGTGATCTGTCATCGTTTCGTCAGCCTGCTCAGTAATCAGCATGGCTGCCAGAGCTGCAGGACAAAGTGCCTGAGGGTAAGTCATTATATAATCCATGTTAATTTAAATTAAACCATTATATAAAAATCATTAAACTGCTGAGGACTGCGGTGACATTTAGAAAGCCTTCAATCCTGAGAGATAATCTGAGAGATTAGAGTGGATTAGAGTTGGAAAATGTGTCAGTGTGAACCAAAAGAACATGTTTACATTATTCTGGTCAGACATGATCACAGGACAGACGTGTGTTCTCCTGCATCACACAGTCCTGAGATTTATGACTTCCTTAAATCTAAAAACCAAGCGTTAATAAGGACATGTAGTTTTGAGAAACTGAGTGATCTTTTATTTATTCTGGTGGAGATAATTAGGTGTGTGTGGGGGGGGGGGGTGTTTGTGCTGCAGCTCGGTGTGGTTTATTAATAGGTTTGCAGTAAAGTGTTATTATAATTGCCTCATTTGCATAAACGACATGAACAACTCTGACACCCTCCTGTCTGTGTGAGGCGCTCCAAATCACAACGTTCAGGTTTGTTTAACTCTGAACATGTACTGTTTCTTACTCCTCACTCATGTGGGTGGAGCCTCAATAAGGTTATTTTAACACACTATTATTTAAATAGTGTTATTTAAACACACACACTATATGGAACTAATGTATTGGGACACATTTAACATGAAATCCAGGTGTTTCCGACAGTTCCACTTCCACAGGTGAGCCTGTATCATCCATCCACCCATTATCTTCTGCTTATTAGGGTTGCAGTGGGGGTTCCCCATGCCCATCCAGGGGAGAACGTTTCGAGCACTGGGCAGATACACCCAGGACAGGGCACCAATCTATCCCTGGGTACACACTCAGTCACACACAGACTATACAGGGCAGTTTAGAGCATTCAATTTACCTGGAATCCATGTTTTTGGACTGTGGGAGGAAACCGGAGAACCCGG